>JABFOW010000948.1:0-10082 GCA_022817725.1 Archaeoteleia sp. ZL-2020
AGTCATTAATGATATAAGTGCTCAATTTTCTGAAATTATCTCAACTGATCATACATGATCTTTAAAGACTATTAATAACCTTCAGTTATTATGAACCATGAATAATAATTATATATATATATGAATATTTACATTAAAACACCTATCTTACGTTATCATAAACTTATTATAAATTGTTATTATGCACAACTATAATTTAAACAATAAAAATGATAAAATTGTTTAATAATTCCGTTAAATGGGTTTCGTAGTCTTACAGTGTAGGTAAGCTCTCTTTTTCCTACGTTTCTTTCACTTAACAACCTGCCATTTAAGCTGAATAGTTTTGGTATTACGTGCGAATCCTTGTTTCATTTGTCTTTTCCAAATTTGGCGCGTCTCCTGCCGCCGAAGTTACGACTCCGATTTCTTAGCGATGTGTTATATATATACATATATATATATGTATACATGCTTGCTTCGCTCGACAAGCTGTCCTGTAACAAGTTCATGCCACAAATACGAGTTTTAATGACAATCACTTCACTTCGCTCGATCATATTACTATGTTCAGGAACAATTCTCTTTGTGCTAATTTAATCAATAATGATTCATATTGAACTCCCATCAACCAAAATGTTTGAATTTTGGACTTATTCACTCAGAAAACACTTTTGTTTATTAAATAAAATTATTTTGTTGGCTTAGATTTAACAAAATCATTTGTCGAATGAACAAAATGTTTGTTTGAATTAATAAGTTTGATAAAAAGGTCCTTTTTTTAATATCTGCACCACTCCTTCAGGAGTATGTCAACTATCTTTTTTGGTAATTATTTATATATATGAAACCCTGTGAGAACATCTATATAATTTTTAAGACCTTTTCACATAATTTTCATATATTTTTAATATGTTAAACAATCTGTTCTTAGGAGAATGATGGTAAATAATTTTAAAATGCATAGGAAATGAACCTCTAGAAAATAATGAAAAATTTTTCAAGAAAAAAACTTAAAATTGCATCTTCATTATTTTTGGTGGCTGAATATAAGACCGAACCCTATTCGTAATGCCAACCAATGATGTTCCATAGAATTGGCAAAAGTAAAATCATGAATACTCATAGAGGCTGACGTATTGACATCGATTAACATTCATTATCATTAATTATCATTATTAAGCGCCTATAGGTTAATTCACATCAATTTCATGAGTAGTCATTAATGGTCTTTGATCATGCCTACAGATAGTCATTGAGTGTTAAAGGTGAATATGGACTGTTATGGTTATTTTAAGTGGGTATCACTCAAGACTTTTCAAAATAAATCAGGATTTTTTTGTAGATTCCCTTTTCGGGCGAATTTTAAACTTAATCAGACAAAAATTTTACGAAATTACAGTCAAAAATGAAGAAACATGACAATAACAATTTTTTGATAACAGTAACAAAAATGGCTGGTTATTGCAATCAAAAATTATAAACATCACTAAAATTTATTTTAGAGATAATTTTGTTATTTATTGGAAATTTGTAAATGTAACACAATACAAAGTTGCAAAGCTTTGGCGCGCTTTAAATATAATTATTCCTACCATCATTCTTGTCCTTGCCCGTCCGCTCGAAGATCCTTAAATGAGCTCGAGACAAGGATCGATAAGGTGCATATGTGCTATAATTTCAAGGATAACGCATGCAGAAGAGCAGGGAATATGTCGGAATAAACAAATTAACATACAGTTACTAATATGGTACTAACGACTCGAGACATTTTTTTCTGTCTCCGATTCTCGCGTTCTCATCCTACGTCTTTTTACACCGTTGACGTTTCACGCGATGAGATTCCGTTCCTTTTGCGATAGCACCTTTATAGCCATGCAATCTCGTGTATTCGACGCTAACGTAAGAATGCAACTGCGACTGTCTATCACCATTTTTAGGCTTTTTCAAATTTGGTATTACTCGAAAGTCATACTTTTACGCGCGTAAGATCTTAACTTCATTTCTTCAAACGCAATTCGAAGCTTAAATATTACGGAATTCAACGGAATCGGAAGTGCAAATCGTGGAAAGCCGAGCAATTTGCATGATTTTTTTGTTAGAGGCAATCGTTTATTTTGCAGTAGATCCTTGTGAAAATGGAGCCAACGTAGTACATTCACTAATTGACAGAAATTGTGTGGCATTGCTGATAGGAATGAACCTCGTCAAACGACAGCTTCAACATCGACATTTAAACGTCTATCAATCGCATCCCGGCGCTCAACCTCTCTTGGATATGTTACGTCACGTGTAACGAGGCCTGAACGACGGTGACCACGAGTACCTTCCTCGTTCGTGCAAATGCCAATAATTGTTAAGACCGTATTCATTGATGTGAAAAGAGAAAAATGTTATCGGGATTGAGATTTAGAAATCAAGAGTCTTAAACAAAGAAAGTATTTAAGAAATTCTATGCAAACGATGCTTCATATAATAAAATGTATGATTTGTACTCGTGTTGTCGAATCGCTAATTGCAATTGCTAATAGCAATTGCAGAATTTGCAAATACTGTGTTCTCTTTAAAGGACGTTTTTTGCAGGTCAGCACAATATATTCTAAGAATGTAAATTGACGTTCTACGATCGTAAAATATCGTAACATGTATTTAAAATGCTAGGACACTATTTACATACACATTCAAACCAAACACTGAAACCGTCTAACACATTTTTCGCAGACTGGTTTGAAGTTTCTTAAGCACACAATATTTTTGAATTTCCAGACAGAAGAATTTCTAGCACCAATTATTTGTGCTAGACAAAATTGGCGGGCGCTGTAGAATGGGCTAAAACCACGAGCCTTTGAATGACAATTTCAACAAACAATGGCCTGTAAGGTGAACCCAATTTCCGCACGAGAAAAAAGTATATACAATTATTATGATTGTAACAAATAAATTGTGTGACGTTCTCCCTGTCCCGACAGTAACAGCTTCATAATTCATATAGATTTTCGTGTAAAAGTGGACAAAGAAAAGACGAAAGAAGGCTAAGCGAGGAAGTAAGAAAAAAAAAGGACTCGAGATGAGGACAAGGAAAGGAAGAAAAGGAGTAAAGTGAAGTAGGCGAAGGAATAAAAAGAAAGCTCGAAGTCGTCCGTGTATCACAGTTGTACGGGATTCACGCCGGTGTGGGAAAGAAAGGCCGAGGAATGAATTCGAGATGTAAAAAAGTCCGTGCATCATCTGTGTCGGCCCACGGGTATCGCCGCCGGTATTAGTCGAGGGGTAGGAAAGGTAGTGTGAATGAGAGAGAAGAAGAGAGCGATCTAGAAGGGGTTCCGCGAGGCCGGTCGGGGCCCGGTGGTGGGGGTGCAACGGCGACCGCGTGTGTGACAAGTGAGGCCCCAAGGAATTGCGCCAAAGTCTTCCACATTCTAACCGTCGATGCGCAGTGCGCATGTGCGCAGCCGGTGTACGTTTTGTTCGCGTGTGCGGAGGGCACCGAGCAAAGCTCTGCGGTTGTATGGAAGTCGGAACTCTGCGAGCGAGAGGAGAGAAGCCATGCCAGTCGATGCCCTCCGGCGCTAGTCCGACGGCATTCCTTCTTGCCTCCTCGCCAACGACCGTCTTACAGCCTCCTCCTCCTTCTCGTTATCGACGCCGTCTCTGTCCCACCCGAGCCCACAACAATGGTCATTATTCTCTCTTCCTCCGAGCGAATATCCCCACCGCTCTTTTTCAACCGTTCCTCTCCCCTCCTTCTAGCATTTTTTATGTCCAACTACGAGTGCTTGTCACCTATCGCAACCCTCACTTTGGAAACCGATTCGAAGCATTTCAATTCTCTATCGACGCATTTTCTGACGGACCAATTATATTCGACCTTCATTTTTGCGACAATTATGCAAGGGTTTTTGTAAGCATTTGATTTAAATCTTAATAAGACTGAGGTATATTTATGAACTACCCCTAAAATAAGTCAGTGACATTGTTTTGTGGAAAATACTTGGTAGCAAATTGATTTATGTACCGTCAAGTGGTGCTACATTGCATCTTAGGTTAAACTTTACACCACCACTTTGAGAATCTTTTATAGCACTACAACAACGATTTTTTGAATGTTATAAATTTAATAGTATCAAATGAAGTGCAAAGTTTAAGGTCTAAAAGTGTTTTAAAATAATGCTAAGGTTGTCGTATACCTAGTTTAGCAATTAATATACTAGACATGTTAGCAAAACTATACGAATCCGAAAGCTAGATTTCTACCTGTGATACCTAATCATTTTTTCCCGAGTTCGATAGCTGATGTCATCGAGTTAGGGGTAACATTAGGATGTTGTAAACACACGACCTTGCGACTAACGCACTTGTTTAGTTGTCAAGATTCGTGACATAGATTGAACATGGTATGGCACGTTTTATTAAAAAATGATATCCTTGTGAAATTACTAATATCATTCATTATATTGATATCATGTGTTAATAGGGGAGTTTACATGATAATTAGTAAAGATAGGTATCAAGATGAACCTTATTTTATTACAGTTTGTAAACTTTGCAATTTTAAATTCTGGCAAAAAAATAGGAAATGGGAAATAGCAGTTAAATGCAGCCGTAACTTCGATATGATCGCTGGGTGTAATCGTCAGCATCAATCGTAAAGCGTTCTACAAATATACTCGAGAGAAAAAAGAATGACACCCAGAATGGATGCTCAAGTTCCTCGGAATATTCAATCGTTACAAATAATAAATTATTGACTTGCTACGGTATGCTATGTACTCGATGGTGGCGGAGTCTCGTAGGGGGGTTTTCGAGGAGGAGAGGAATATAATCTGCGCATGGACAACCGTATCACGCAGCGGTAGCAGCAGAGGCTCCCTCTTAGCCTACAATCTGTCTTACATATTCATTATAGCTGCAGGGTGAGCAGGTATTATCTTAGATGGTCGGTTTGGAGCAACGTATAGCTTGTAATTTTCAGTAGGCCTCCCTTCTACTTCGATATATATGTGTGTTTATATATCATTTAATGCATTATACATGTGCAATGTGCTATACATATCAATTTTTGAACAGCAAAAAATAAATTTTATCAAACATTAAATATAATAACAATCATACGTTATATACTTTATTTTAGAAATCATAATATCTTAATAATTATATAAATATTGTAAATCATATCTTATATTTAATTTATGTTCCCTTATTTCTTGTACGCCACAATTATTAATTATTAGAATAATATTTGAATTATAGGTATAAGATCAAATTTAATATATTCAACATTAATATAATAACACTGATTATGTTTACAGATTGAGCGGTTGATATCTCGATGATTTCTAGATATGTCGTTAATATCAAAATGCCTCTGCGTATCTTGTCTCGCTGGATTTATTCGACCGTTTCATATGCCGTGGAACTTTGTATTTCAATAATATTTGAACGTATGATAGTACATATGATACACTTTTGTCAGGTGGTAAACATTGCACGGTGCAAAAAAGTAAAATTCAAATTTACCGAGCAAAGGCATGGCACACAATTTTTCTCTTCGCGCATTATGCACATACGCACACACCCAAGCATTTTCATTTTTATACTTCACCGATCACAAATCGTTTGATAGTTTTGCAATTCACAAACGTTCGACGCCCATAGCCCCAAGCACCATTCTTTATACGAGCAAGAACAGAGCGTCAGGATGCACGCCAAGTTTAAGATGCGACGATGTTTTAAGACAGAAACTGTTTTAAATTTAAATACAAATGTACAAATTGATCAACAAAAGTTATCAATAAATATTATTTGTACAAACATGTAACATTCACAATGTATTCGGAAAATAAAATCCTGAATTCAGAACAAAAAATTACAAAAATGATTTCGTCAATTAAATTTCCCGCTTCAAAGTCGCGCCCGAAATATTGCGCGCGCAGTCAGTTCATAAAGCAAAACGCGAATCCCCGAAAAATGCGTTTTAAAAGTCACTCTAACCTAATTTATATTTTTCGTAAAAATATATATAATAATAAAACAAAAAGTAGGTCAATATATAATATCGTAACCTCGCAGAAAATACACTTCGTGCAAATTGATTGAATGAATTCCCGCTGTTCTTCCTGTTAGCATTCAAGTAGCGTGGCCGCAATATTCCAAAAACAGTATTTTGTTGGCGAATAAGTGGATCTATTGATGCGTAAGAATTGCTAAAATGACGATAAAAATGATTGCAATGCGGTGGCTATATAAAATGAATGACTGCGAGGGAGTTAGTTGCAACAGATGCGAAGACGAAGGCAGGAATAGAGCAAAAAGAGAGCAAGAGGGCAAAACGTTCAGCAAGTAGCACGAGTGAGTAAGTAACTCGAGTGAGCGGTTAACGCGAGTTTCGTGAATGAGGCGAATGAAGTGAAACGCTCTCAAGTCGGTGGCGCGTGCAATAAGTGCACTGCTTGATATGCGGTTACTAATTATCAGGATTTACGTTTGGCGCGGATGCATTTAGGGTTGGTTCACACGCCATTTACACGCATAATCGACGTAAAAGAGAGGAAACAGACAATATTGTGGCTGCCAGAAGAACGTAACTTCGTTCATGTTTATCTTTAAAAACGTTCCACTCCTACGTATTTCACATTTTATTATTTATTGTTTTCGCATTGTAATTACAGAGGAACATTTACGGTGTAATTATTAAGTTACAAGAAATATCATACTCCAATGTATATACACAATACCAAGCTATTTATAAATATTTGTATTTATTATTATATATTTAATTATAAATATTTCCTACTATATTTTCAAATCTGGGATGAAACTTTTCCCCAAATTGACAGTACTAATAATATATTTTTCTCTAACCTGAGGTACAAAATTACCTTATTTTTGGATTACAATTTTGTTGAGAATAAACACTGGTAAGCCTATATGTTATTACCCCAACCCCCAAGTACATACTTGTTTGGTAGATGTAGCTATAAGATGGGCAAACCATGGTTCGGTTTTATTTTTATTGCTGATACATGTCCGATCAAGCTAGCCTACTAATAAAATATATATTTTTATATATTTACATATAGTTGATATATAAATATAAGTTTCATTAATTTTGAGAATAAACGGCTGTGGTTAAAATATACCCCAAGCATTAAACACAAAGCGATAAAACATAAAAACTAACAATGTTTCAAATACTGATTCATAGCATAACATTTTTTTATTTTCGAGAAAGACTCCAATGTAACTGCAACATTACAACAACTTAGGCCATTATGTGCGATAAATGTGTACCCCACAAATGTATAAAAACTCTGAAATTAAAAAGAAAATTTCCTATCCATTCCTCATTCTTAATTGTCTGAGATTTTGGTAACTGTTTGGGGTAAGTTGTACCCCAGAAGTCAATGCAGAAATGAATAAAATTGTCACCTAAGTTGCGAGTGTATATGTTTCTTATATTCAGTATTTTTAAGTAGTTCCTTCGAGAGGTACTTGCAGACGTTATATTTGTCAGTCTTGACTCGTCTTAAGAATTGCATCATGATCCAGTTAGCTGAAAAGTGCGCCGGCAACAATAATCAATGGAGTTGCTGCAGTGGGGTGTGGCGCGCAGTGACGGCGCCTCCTTGCTGTCCAACGTACTTCGATCGAGCCCCCTACGACCCTATTTCACCTCTCCCCTCACCCCGTTTCGTTCCATTCCTCTTTGCTGTGTCTCTGTTTCCTCAATCTTTACGTCTAACTACTGTACCTCGTTTGCTTAGGGAGACGATATATAAACTTATTCATAAGCACAAGGATTTCAATTTCATATTCGACAGAAGCTTGCGTTTGTAGTTGAAACAAATACAAATGTGTAGAACATGTATTATGTCCCTCAAATTTCTTTATGACCTTATGTGAAATGCATATAACAATTTTTTAAACTTGTCTTTTTGTGAAAAAGACATCTAAATCAAAGTTTGTTTGATTTTTCTATTGTTTGTATTATTTTGTTGACATTAATTGCACAAGTTTTTAAACACTTTAAAGAACCCAGTGAGTGAAATACGATAGAATACGGTTGCTATCATATTTCATATAATAAAAATAATACTGAAAAAAATGTAATTGCGAAAGAAGATTGTTTCGAAAGCAAAGCATAGCACTAAGTGTGAGAGTAATTCAACCGTAGACTTTACATGAAATGTGAATGAACACCTAGTCGAGATTTCAGTCACAGTAATACTGGTACCGAGCACCTTAGGCTGCAGCTGCAGTATATACAGCCGTTCGGTTACAACCGTTCGGTGGCAAAAGGAGTAGCATTGCGCTGGTCAGCGCTGACACGCCTGGTTACTTCTGCTTCCGGCGCCATCGGCGCAATTGATATATACCTCTGTTTTCGCATTTTCTTGCTGAAAAAGCGTACTATGTTTTTGTATTTTTGTTAGCATATTTTTTTAATGTTTTTATCGTAATTTTAGAAACAACTATGTTTAACGAACATTGTTTGTTAATACGCAGTATTTTTCGAGTTAAACAAGAAATTATATTACTTGAATTTTGTAATATAATTTCTTGTTAATATATTTTTGATATTTAGAAATTGTAAATGTATTTAATAATTTGCGTTTTCTACAAATTATTGTACATTACTATAATACAAAACACAATATTCATGATAAATGATCAATATTTTTGATTTCTGCTACATCATTTGATTTGTACGTACTCTATATTCTTCTGATCCCTTTATATTGAGTTAACCATCTGTTATGTTAAATCTATTACATTAATTGAAATTTTTTATAGCTGAAAAGAAAAAACATGGAGGTAAATCGCCAACATTTTATGCGTGACATTGTTGTTTAGTCATTCTTGTCACTCATGGTGGTGGAAGTGGCATTCTTCTGTAAGTGATTTTCTCGTTATTCATTCATAAGAGAAATGCATGATGAAAAATATCACACTTTCTAAGTTGATCTTGTACAATTTAGATCCGACACAAAAATTGTCAATAATTGGATCTAAATACTGTAAATATGTGTTAGTACCCTCAAATAGGGACATATTCGAATATATTGGTACATTTACATTTAACTACCTTTTTTATTTGCTACCACTATACTGCAAGTGTTAATGTGTTATTAACATTATACCGTATAATGTCCTACTGATAACACCGGTTTCGATGCATGACAACTACTTCTTATAAGACTAAAAAAAACTAACTTGTGAGACTTTGCATATTTGTCATTGAAGATAATAGCACTACTATTATATCTTGGATGGAAATCATTTATGGATAATGTGGGGCATGCTGAAAATTCAGTTTCAGATTATACCGCACCAGTCATCTGCTGGTGATCTTTAAAATATTTTTGTCTTGAAGTTTAAGATGAAATCATGCATAATTGCAAACACAAATCACTGACCTTGTAACCTGTAACGAGCGTCGCTTTATATACTTCATTGTATAGCTTATATACAAACATTGAGAAAAAGTATTTTAAATATTGTTATGCATGCTAGAGTATTGTAAAATAAAAATATCAATATTTAAATATCTCAATGTCAAAAGAAGAAACATTTGAACAGACCTAAATAGCCCTGATAGAACATAAACGTGAAATTAACGTTAATTTAATGTTAAGAATTTGATAATATCAACGTAAAAATGACGTTGATTAACGTAGTTTTGACTAATTTTACGTTATTTTTAGGTCCGAATGTCCGCACTTTTAACATTAATTTAAGGTTACTTACAAATGCTAAATTAACGTTTAATAAATCTAAAATTAACTTTCTTTTGGGGCAAAAATTTAGTTTAAAGTTCAAAAACGAAAAACTTAAAGAAATAACTACTATGTTTCAGTTCAAAAACTTTTACCCCAAAAGAAAGTTAACTCTACATTTATTTAACGTTAATTTAGCATTTGTAAGTAACCTTAAATTAATGTTAAAAGTGCGGACATTCGGACCTAAAAATAACGTAAAATTAACCGAAATTATGTTAATTAACGTTATTTTAACGTTAATTAACGTTATTTTTACGTTTATGTTCTATCAGGGAGGTTATCAGTAAATAGAAGGTTTAAAATGTTTGATATAAATAAAATATT
>JABFOW010000949.1:0-10079 GCA_022817725.1 Archaeoteleia sp. ZL-2020
ATACGAATTCCATAATCCAGTCACCGTATCCCGCAGCGTATCTCCGTCTACGTATGCCATTTCGCAATATATGCGCTCCGATCGTTCCCTTATATTATCGTTGATGACCGTGGATCGATCTCTTTCCGTTCGATGGCAAATGATCGTACGCAAATTTTATGGCTCCGCTCTCGCACTACTGCCTACGATAATTCGGTCCTAATTTTTTCTACGTGCGTTAATAGAGAGCAGCTCTTATGATCTGCAATTCGATTCGTACGAGAATGCAACACATTATTCAGCAACGATTGCTGTATAATTTTATACGCTCCTAATATATTATTTTTGTTACATTAACAACCAACTATCAGAACTTTTTGATATAGTTTTAAGTGCGGAAAGAAACACAAAACAATGCGCCACATTCTACAGAATAATTGGATAATTTGAAACATGCATTTGGAGTACATGCTTCGAGTATATTAAGACAATTAAATAATGATAATGATCGATAAATTCCACAGGGGTTTACTTATAAAAGAAAAGTGGATAATTTCTCAATACTTATTACAGTTTCCTTCTCGTTTTTAATTACATACTACCGATCAATTTTTCAGGTGTATTCCGCCGTTGCTATTCACGTATAGTAAATTATCCTACGAAGTTTCTCTCACTCTAGGATTTATTTACCGCTGAAACATGTCAATTCGATGAAATTGATGAAAGATACAATTTTTCTAATTCATACATCGAGCGGTTTACACTCTTGGGACAGGGACATTGAAATATATGTATATACAAGTTTATATCAAAGGGAAAAAACAACTTTCTGCTCGTTACAATGTATGATTTTAATCGTCACGTTTATTGCTAAGGAAAGTGGTAATTATTTCTCGAGCTCGCTACTAATTATATGAAACTGCAATAAAGAATTTAATATCAGCTTTTCTACGATAATTATAATACAGCTTCAACAGCACAAGCTATAGCTTTGTCGTTACTCGAGTAAAGTGCTCTTGAATAAGGGCATATAAAGTTCGCGTTTATTGCACGTAGCTAAATGTGTAACAAATACGACCATCAATGTTTGCCCAACACTCGACACGCAGCGCAAGCTCAACAATAAGTTATGACAGGCTCATCGAGAATTGATTTATTCCCAAGATTTATACAGCACGTTTGAGTAAAATTATGTATCCTCCGTTTTATAATGACATGGGGATGCCAAGCCAAAACGACTGAAACACATATTTCTTCTTTATATTAGTTTTTATCGTATTATTATTATGTTTATCAAGCATACAATTTTCAAGGTTAAAATTTGCAATCAACACCAGCCAAATAATAAAGAATGTCCTAAAAATTTCACGAGCATAATTAATGATTAATTTTGTATAGATAGTGGAAAGTGAGAATGAGATTAACAAAACATGGTTTCTTGATTGATCTAAATCTTTTTCCCGTGTGCAGCGTGGAATGCGAGTGGAAATCACAGTCGTAAATAATGTTTCCATAGCACCTCGAATAACATGTGAAACGCGGAGGGTCGTTGGACTCGTTGTGTGAGCAGCTTCGGGGTTGGAACATCTGTCAATCTGACATCACCTGGCATTGACTTTCCTATTTCTAGTAATATATGGTCTTTCCGGCACGGCTAGGCCGCTTTGGTCGTGAACAAAGCGAGGAGCGACGCGATCGCGCCACGTTGCCTCTGTTTTCGCGGCATTGGCCCTAATTAAACGATAACATCTTAATTGTCCCTTGGCCGCTTTAGCGCGTGAAACCTCGCGAGTGTTGGTACACGTAGGTGTATCAGTTTGGCGATTCATTACCGGTACATGCGCCGATGTCGGGCCGGCTGCACGAGCAGTAACCCACCACGTGTCATTAGACCCCGAAGGCTTGTGTCGATTTTCATCGTACATTTATACAGCTGCGTTCAACTTTTCGTTCATTAGTTTGATGAACTTCAATTGTGTAATCTCGCGATGTACATCGTCCTCTAAATTGTCTCTGGAGACATAGTAATGTCTGCACCAAGTATGTTAATTAAAACTACTCATTTTATATGAAAATGTGCGATATATGACACGACTCATTTGCCTTATATTCTTTATTTTTGAGGTCAGGTGTTTACTGCTTTACATTTCTTGTCTAGGAATGGTTTAATTAGCGTTTAAATAAACGTTAATTAGACTTTCATTGAAAAAAATTTTAAAATACATTGTTTATCACAGATATTGTTCATTTTCAATTCGCTTTTGCATTGTGAATTAATATGTATTATGAGTATTACGATATTGCATTGTGGTTGCTTGTTCATTTCGTTTCCGTGCAGTATAAATAATGTCCGTGATTCTTTTCAATCGGTTGGAATTCTCCGTGAAAATTTTAAAGTGATCTAATCCCTTTCGAAGCCTCCTTTTCACGCTCCGATAACTATCATCCCACTGGGCCCTTTATCCCCGACCCTCCACGGCCTTTGTTCCTTTCTCGCTACGGTGGCGACTCTCGTACGGAGCTGCTTTTTGGACCTTCTCCTACGTCGATCTTCGCGTGATCGACACCGCTCTTTTTGGGACGCATATGCTATATTTTGATGTACCGGGTGCTCTGAAATTTTCATTGTAACTCAAATATATGGCACATAATATATATTTCAAAAGCAACTCAAAATTTGCTTGTCATATTTAGATACCATGATTTCCATTTTGTTAATGAATGAAAAAAATAGGACATTTGATTGAGAATCGAATCATGAGTCTTTTATTTTCTAAATGGTGATGTTTGTTCTGTACCACCTGGATCCTTATTGCGATAACTTTTGTGTATTTCATCTGAAAATATATCGTTGGTTTTTACCGTCTCATCAATAAATAATTTTCTTAATTATTTATAGATCGTGCTCGATAATTAATAGCTATAAATATACAGTTTAACGATTGCATATTCACTTTCTTTAATTTGAGAGCGTAATTCGATGTTCGACATCGCGCGACTCAGATTTGATCTTCGTCGCATGATTACTTTGGGTCACGTTGTATACACGAATCCCTTGAGATATACACGAGTACAAGTTGTTGGTCGACGTTTGCGGTAACGACGCGCGTAACCGTGACTCCGGGGAAAGCGAAGAATACACAGGTGGTTGATAAGTCCATAATCAATGGCGGTCGAGGGTGAGAGAGTTCGACGCGAGTCAAATGCTCGGCGGTGCTGTGCCATCCCTCGCTTTTTTGTTTGTCGAGACGTTTCACCGGAAACCAAATCGATGGCGAGGTCCTCCTCACGCGAAACTTCCTTTTGTTCATCGGCAAAGGAGGAAGATGGCCCTCTGCCGAGCCACATGACGATCGATTCGCGTTTTGCAACACGGACAGACACAAGATGCGCGCAATTAGGAGGCCAACCCCCAATTATCTCGTACACGTCTCGTTATTTATTGAATATCGTGAAACTGCTTATTTCTCAGGCGAGCTCGCATGTTGCAAGGGGAAGCCATCGACCAATGAAACAAACACGAATTAGAAGAAAATTCATTGTACTCCATTTGTTCCATTTATTCCACTTCTTTAATTTCAGGAGAATATGAGACCTTAAAAAGTTAAGCAACAGTTTTCCAAAACTATTGATTTGACAAAGTATCCGCAAAAACCAGCACTAATAGACTTCGATGCAAAGGTGGAATTGAATGTTTCAGATAATATAATTAAAAGTACAAATAAATTATTATAATGAATTTTTAATAATTACATTTTTCCAGTACTTTGCAGATAAAGCGCTGCTGAGACCTATTGTAAGTCAGTCTGACTTGTGTGGTACTAAATTATTTAATGAGATTCAAATCAATACATTAATTAATAGTTCAGCTCAAATGAAGTACGTAGAGTATAGGTAAAATATAGCTACTGTTGGATATGTATTAATGCTCATAGCACAGGAACAATAAAACGACATTTATGAAAGTACATATTACGGTAATTAAAATTTATATTCAATGTGTTACTGTAATTTAATATAATTATTGAAAAAAATATATAGAGATTTTTGTAAGTAGAAGAAAGTGAAATCGATTTGATAATAGCGCTGATAAAGTAATGATACAAAATAAGAATAAATTGTTAGTAATTTTTATTGCACACTAATTTGATGTGAAAACATGAGGCATTTAATAAATAATTATTCAATGATATACAGATTTTGAATAATACTTTTACATACTAATTTAATTCTATGCTGTATATTTACTTCTCAGCCTTTTTGTTTAATTTAATTATTTCATTACTACCCATTTTGTTAATAAATATTTCAATACTACATTTTAAATAGATATAACATCAAAATTACAACATTTAACTTGCCTTTAAGAGCATAGATTCTTAAACAAATGGGCTTTAAAAAACGTCAGTGATTTATTGACATTTTTCCTGGGGGATCACTATTTTGTTAGTTTCCTGACATGTCTCGAAATTTATTGGTATCGTGTCCTTTTCTTCTGAATGAGTTAAGAAGAGATGGGGATATTTCAAGATATGTCAAAAAACGTTAAAGAATAAAGGTTCGGCTATTGAACGTAAAAGAACAGTCATAGCAGAGCATAGTACTATTAGTACACTGAAAAACATATTATGAGAAATAGTACTATATTAATAGTAACCGTGAAGAACGCAGTACAAAAGAAAAAATGTTAAAGAAAATGTAGGAAGATTTATATCAAAATAATTATTTTCAAGAGAATTATTTTTGAGAAATTTTTACAATTTTACGATTGTGATTATGAATAATATTCTATTCATATCACGTTAAACAATTAACTGTTTTTACTGAAGAATTAGCAAAATGATTGCGGAACTTTCATCGTTG
The DNA here is from genome assembly GCA_022817725.1 of Archaeoteleia sp. ZL-2020. NCBI lineage: Eukaryota > Metazoa > Arthropoda > Insecta > Hymenoptera > Scelionidae > Archaeoteleia > Archaeoteleia sp. ZL-2020. Next base: position 4,843 of record JABFOW010000949.1, read on the forward strand.
CATTAGTTTTTGAGGATGATCAATAACACTGAATTGTAGATAATTCCACGCTTGGTCTGATATCGTTGAATGCGGTATTATTGTCCTGGCTTTCCGCGACTTTCTAGTCAATGCACACTCGTTCAATGGAACTTGGCGTGCATAATGTAACTAGCATTTCTTCAATTCCTTCAATATCAAAACGAATTTATACAACCTGCTCGGTATAATTCAAGCTGTGCATGAATTTATATTTAAATCCTCCATATTCTTCAAGCTGTGGTACATTGCGTTCAAAAATTAGTAAAAAATTATTGATATCACGTAATAGTTAAACTATACCTAAATATTGAACAAGTCTCAGCGAATATTATTTAAATAGAGATTTGTATGTATTTTTGTATTTAATATTAAAAGTAAAAATAACAATCATTATATGCTGCATTATATATCAGAGGTTATAAAAAAGTTACTGCAGAAGACCGACCTAAATCGATTTGGGTCGTTATTCCATTCGTCGTTCGAATGACAATACACACATGCATGCAAATTCGTTCAATTCGCGTTTAATGAGTGATTACCGCACATAAAAAACGGTCCGATTATTTCCTCGAATGTCATTCCTATTTGTATGAAATGAAGCGTGACACGATTATTATACGAGCCGCGTAATGGCGTCATTACATCGAGATAAAATGAGTCGTTAATTCACCTTATTCGCATGCACGATATTTAATAGCTGCTTTCACCACTACCGACCAGCACCAGAATCGGTATGAAAAGCCCCTTTACGTGCATCATAACTGGTAGGACCACAGCGCTGCGCTTCGTGGAATCGTGATAGCGATGCAGCGTCTTCGCTCGGCGCGTTGTATGGCATGTGATGACTGAGCAGCCTACAATTTATAGTTTGTCGAACTATAATTCCCTCCGAAAAAAAAGTAACACTCGTGAAACCGTACCGATCCGCGCTCGGCTCGTTATCCTTGTAAATATATTCATTAATGCCACGATGCCTTTTGTGTCGCTCAATTGAATTATCAAAATACGTCCAACTATACTTAAAGAGAGAAGAACAATTTTGTAGAATTAAGAAAACATTTTACAGTCTAAACAAAATTGATTAAATCAACAAAACCTATTTTTTAATCAATCAAATGCTTAGCTTGTTCGACAAAAAGACTAATGTTCATTTATCTATCACGAACTATTTTTTCAAACGTTTTCTGATTGTATCTGCGATTTTTACATCATTTATCCAAATATAGTCAAGCGATAGAAAACAATGTGGCAATGCAATTTAAATCAATATAATCTTGAATTTTCTTTCGTGTAATTTAATGATGAATAAATACCGATACTTTTATCGTACTATATATATTATTATTGCACTATTTGTACTGTTCGCATAAAAATCTCCATCTCGATGGAAATTGATTATTATTTCTATTTAACCAATAATAGTTTAATGACAGGTATAGTTTGTTCGGTTTGCTGGAAATCGCGCGAAATGACACGTATCGCGAAACTTCTTGCATTTTATATGGCAATATTCTCAGTCTCGCTGGAGCGTGAACATTCTCGCAATTGTGCCTGAAGCTCGGCATCGACGACTGGTAATATGCTCGAAGTTCACGATTGGCCGGCAGGCGAGGGATGACCGCGAAATAAGCGAGAAACGAGGAAGACCCGGGAAGGGCACGAAGACACCAGTAATAAGTGAAAAGGATCGCCTCGACGAAGGAGAGCGAAAGCCGCGTAATTTACGTGCAACATGGATCCGGGAGGCATTTAATCCACCGAAGGAGATGCCGATTATGAAGTTAGGTCGAGCTGAACGCGAGGAGGCCCTCTTTGTGATATCAATTAAGTATGATTTGCCCATCGCCTTTTCTCCGTCCCTCTCTATCCCTATCCTCGTCTCTCTTTTACCCCCGAGAGTAAACCGAGTTCAACCTACTCCCTTATAATTTCCTTCCAATGCACCGTGAGAAACTCGCCTGTAACACGCACGGCATTGGGGATTCCTCTCTTTCCTCGTTCTTCTCGCCTTTGATGAACAACCCTCACTCTTTCCCTGCATGTCAATTAGCCAGTTTTCAGGAACTCATTAAAGTCGTCAAGATCAACTGCAAGAATACTGTAAACTCCTCAAATTGCGCTACTGAGAATTTTGACTCACATTCGTTCCGAGATTCTTATTCAATGCTAATGAAATTCGTAATTAATAATGATATACGTCTTATATTCGCAATGTTGAAATTGCAATTTTATTGACCTGTATACATTATATTTTCTGTTTCGAGCGAAAGCGTTAATTAAATGTAATTACGAATGCGCGAAGAAATAGTAACGAAGCAAGTGTACGTAATGATAAACAAACGTAATGAATGTAATTAAAAATATGAAACATTTGTTCATTTGCATATTTTATCCCCAGGTACGACTACAATGCGGCATAAACGTACAGAAGGGTCAATACGGTATACACAGCGTAAAGGGTTTATGACTTGCACGATATCAAAGGGTTAATTATCATTAATAACTACTAAAGGAAGTTTATGACGTTAAATAAGTTGTTATTATAAGAGTATGATAAAGGAAACATAATGAGTACAAAATTGCATTCGATTTCACGTGCGCGTACGTCGAAAGGTATTATTAAAAAGTATTGCAATATCATTAGTTCATTGTTATGGGAAAAGTGTTATAGAATCATTGAAGTTGTTGTATATTCCCGCAATTGAGAAACTTCATGAGGAAAACTAACAAATGTACGACTAGGAAAGTTATCAAACAACGCTAATTATACATTGCACTTTTTAATCGAGTTGAATAATTGTAAACATCAACTTTAAGATTTAATTTGTTTTGCGGCAATGATAAATTAATGATGTATTATTAAAAAAAATAATTGTGGGAAGCATATGGTGTTTTGTAAAAGAATGAAAAGAATGTAATTTAGAAAATGATTAGAACTACCGAAGGCGTGTAATCGATTTTCATTATCCATTTTCAACTGCATAGAGATCTGACAATCCGGGTCACTACGTATCGCGATAGTGTCATTAAGTAGGGTCAGGGCTGCAAACAGGAGAAGGGGCGGAACGAACAGATAAATCAATATGTTTGGATGATTTGAGGATCCGTGTCAGACATCGCAGGATCGATGGATGATTAACAATCTACAGCATATATCGACGAGAATATATATCACTTCGCGAACCCTTTAATCTTTCGAGCAAAAGAACTTCAAATAACGTACTTGCCGATGTTTTATTCATTAAAAATGCATGTATAATTCGCAAGGATAAAAGATAATGTCAAATTTGAACTCTTCGACATCATATTTTATTGATTATAATTTTAATTATACACCCCGCGTATGCTTTCTTACAAAAACTCGAGAAATGCAGTCACGAAGTCGTAATCACAAGAAATCTTGAGGTGTTAATCTCAGAAGAGCGAGCAGAAGAAATTAATTTCATTAATATTGAGTATTGCCTGTAATTTTATAGTTCTTGGAACCGCGCGCAAAAATGTTGCAACAGTATTTTCTGCTTATCGTGATTTACGGTCTTTTACAATTTCATCATTTTCATAATTACAATTTACATTGAGTTCGAATCGATCAGGCGACTGTTATTAAAACATTAAATTAACAATGCAAATCGACCTCGTCTTTTACGTCCTATCACTAGTTCTGCCGACCTAGAATTAATATTCAAATCTCAATTTGTTAATCATAAAGTAACATTAAAATAATTACTCCAAAAAACTGAATATAAAACATTCAACAGTTTTATATTTTAGATATCTTCTAATTAGGATATTAATGAAATTCCAAATACAAATTATTTTATTAATTTTCCATAATTCATATAATTAACTTGTATATGAATTTTGTAATGGAGTGTGAATACATTGTAACCGTCGAGTTGAGAATAAAAATTGCAAGATCATGTTCGTGATATGATGATGTTAAAGTAGACTTTGTAAGAAGAGCGAGAGGTATAGTGAACTGTCAATGAGACGTTAGCAGATCATTTGGTCGTTCTTGCAGCAGGTTTCTAGATCGAATTCCAGGGCTTAACGAACGTCTTTCGTAGCGAGGTTGTGACGAAGAATGCACGCGAGCGAGCTAGCCAAGCAGCCTGTCCAGCGGATAGGAAGTATTTTTTGCTGCAACGTCGAACCGTACGCTGACGACGGAAAGCCGTAGGGGTAGCTAATGACAAAATCAATGCGACATAATTAGACATGGCGACTGCCTACCTACCTACCTACCTACCTACCGAGCCAACTGCCAACCATCTTGCCGGCATACGTTTGCGAACGACGAGCGACCGGGAATTATTGTAAAAACATCCCTTGATGTGATCGATACGGCTTCGTCGCTTGTACGCGTTGCCTTTTCCGTCCGATGAGCAAGCGCTTTCTTTCACCCTCGCCGATTCGGAAACAAGCGCTCGCATTATACGACGCTTCTTCTTTCAAACAGACTCTTTTACGAGCTCGAGCCTTGTTTACGCGCATGAAACTTCCGCGGAACTATAGCCTTGAGTAGTAGAGCGACTGTCGGGACACTCGATTACGGAAACATACCATTTTTTATTCATTTCGTTCGGGCAGTATTTTTGTTTTTCTTTTTAGTTTGCTGGTTTTCGGAATCATGCATAGATACATTAGAGAATGACTTTTAATTATATGTCGTTAGGGAACGTAAACTTCTTTTATTTAGCTACGTTAAAAATACATTAGGGATCATTTATAAAACTTAATTTGTTAAATAATAATGTTAGTTTTATGATTGCAACAATTTATTTTGTAATCTAATTTGATTCTAATGTAATTAGGATATTTATATATTACATATACATTGAACGTCGTCTAGATAAAACATACACTATAATACAAATTGAAAGAAAGATATACTTATATTAGAGTTACTGAAACTTTTTGCTACATAGTTTGTAATGAGAGTACATAGTTTATAAGGCTTTGTAAATAATATTTGCATACATTATATATTTTAATCCAATAATTGATCTTAATGGGCGTTTGCAATTTTGTTTGTATGTTTTTTTTTTGATAGGTTTGATACAATCTTAGAATGGTTACTTAGTTTTACACTTCGTTATACAATGTATAACAAAAAATTCGAGTTAATCAGTGACAAGTTCTAATTATAATGCATTTGGTTTTTATCACTTGCATCAGTTTTTAAATCATGTAAAATTAGCGTAAGAACCTTCTTG
>JABFOW010000951.1:0-10075 GCA_022817725.1 Archaeoteleia sp. ZL-2020
ACTTACATAGATATCTTATAAGTATATTTAGCAGTTAGCATATAATAAAGATTAGTATTATGTATATATGTCCTGCTTCTATAAATTAGATGCATATGGTAGATCGGTATATTATCTGGGTAAATAGAATATAATGTAAAAAACTTACAACCTTTATAAGGAATTATTCATATATGACCATGCATGACCACATATAAAAAATAAGTTAAAAAGCTCAGGATTTCGACGATCATTTTTACATTTGTAAAAATGTAGGTAGGGGTAACTTTATTTTTACATGAATAGAAACATCTTGAGCATCAATCCAGAGAATTGCTGTTCTTGGAAGTCCTGTAAAATCTAAAAATTCATTTTTTAAACTCTTTTAGAAAAAACTATTGGACAGAATCTCTTTTAGAAGCATTTTGAATCTTTTATTTATTATCTCTCTATGTCAAATCGTCCAGTATTTCTACTAGAACAGTTATTCCAATGTGGAGCTATTTGTGTTAGAAAACGAAACTTCTTTTTTTTCGTAAATGAGTGAAATCAAAAATAAATGCCAAGAAAATTATTATTTCCCTTTAAGACCTTATTTTTTCAAAAAGTGTGTTTGCAAATAGACCAATGCTAAGAAAATAGTTATTTTCTTGAGCCATTACTACGAGTTATTATTACAATGCTTCGACAATAATAATGAACATTGATAGTTATATTCTAAATAATAAGTCTAGATTTCATTTCTGCTATGTACTGGGTCTGCTTGTGTCTTGTTTAAAATGAATTGAGATACTTAACACACCTATATGTCACAATATAATTAAAATTGTTAATGCATGCAAAAATATCCTATAATACAAATCAATCATTATTTTAAATTGTAAAATAAAGTCAATACAAAATAAAACCATATAAATAAAATTTGTCGTGCATATAAAAGAATAGAATACAATTAAAATAGTGACATCTTTATTGTCAAAGTAAAATTTCCAGATTGCTTTATATTAGTAAGACATAATGAGAAACTCATTATATTCGTTTCAATAGTTATAATAGTGATATACCGTACATGCTCATGCATTCATACAATTTATTAATGAGCACGCTTAGACGTTTCTTATAAATTACTCCATACGCTACAAAGTAATATTTACAAATTGTTTATTGAATACTACACGTACTTAATATGAAATTGTTTATCTTTATCATTGTATTTTACATCGCTAAGGTAACTCTAGGTGGCTATGTAAGTAAATCATAATAATCGGTAATTTTACAACTTTGTCCACCCTATTATTGTTAAATGTCATATTGTGGTAAATGTATGTATTATTTAAATATTTTAAATAATTATATCAAAACAAGCAGAGAGTAAAACAAGACTATAATTGAGTAATATCAAAACAAGACTGTAAATTTACCAAAAATTATAACATATTCTATACAGTTAATACCTTGTGTATCAAGTTTTAATGATCATTAAGATATAATTTAAAATAATTTTCATTATATTTTTCTGCTATTGTTTCTGATTTTCACTAAATAATTCGATTATATTATATTGATGATAATACGGCGGTGACGGTAGTAACTTATTGGAGATAACGATACGACTATCCTGGTCAATTTCACATATTATTAATTAAAATCGATAATTATGACTCGTCTAATAATATGGTCTTTATTAGTTGTCAGTTTGGCAATTCGAACAGGGTTTATTACTTTTAGCATTCGATTAATTTATTTTAGTGGTTTGTAAATGGTATTCCGATTATTTATAAATGTTTTTATGCATTTATACTGTTTGTAGAATGTTATAATACTCTTTAAATTAGTTTACAGTTGTAGAAACTATTATACATAGGAAAATTAGTTCAGATTATAAAGTCGTTAACTTGTTTTTGCAATCGTATATTGCACCCTGTTAAGGTGACGATAGTACGTACATGTTCCTTATATCGTACATAAACTGTGCTCTTAACAAATATTTCTTATTAATTATGAACTTATAAACCTAAAACATTATATAATTAATAATCAATTACTATGCAAATGTTATTTTGGTGTTGCATTCTAAACATCGGTAGCATATTGTCATTTTAGACCGATATAAGTTTTGATAGCATGCGAAATGAAGAAAATGAACAATTACTCAATAGGTGCATACATCGACAGAGCTTTCCGAGTGGTATGTGATTACTTTTAAATTAATTTTAAATATATTTGATATGGACAAGAATTTAATCGTGAGAAGCGGCGGTAATTAATTAATTGATTGTAGAACATGTATGTGAAAACATTACGAGGGAAACAGAAATACCTAAATTCTGTTGTTGCTTTGGTATATATATGGCGACTCAAAATCAGCAGGTAAGTCGTTATTTATTTAACAAAATAATTTGTATTGTTCTATTGGGGATATGGATCGTTTCCTAGGCAATTAATATTGTTTATTTCCTGCAGATAAATATACATGATCTTACCAGTTATCATGTTGATAACAGAGAAGGGTACACGTTTACTTCGAAGGAAAAGCGAGAAGCTGTTCAAAGTTGTGGAACTTATTACATATTTGAAGAGGCTTATTTCAACGTTTTGCAATATATTAAAAACTTAGATTAGATTTAAAATATTTGGCAACGAATATTTAATAATTGCATTAAGTATTTGAAAATATTTTTACTAAGCTTATGTATATATTATAATTTGTTTCACACAAATTTAAATAAAGATAAATACATCATAGTTAGCGAGGATCGAAGTTTAATTCTTGCTGACGTTGTTGCAATTTTAACATGTATTTAGAATATCTAAACATGCTAAATACAATTTTTTTAAATTGGTAAGCGCATCCGTCGTGTAAACAGAAAGCTCCACGTTCAAACCCTGGTCGGGACATGGTCAATTTTTTTGATTGAATGTCATTATTTCTAATTATTTAATATTTATAATTTGAAAATTTTTCAATTTAGAACTTTTTCAAATTTTCGCGCTAATGCAAAATTAGCATGCGCAATTCTTGGATTCCGTTTCTGGCATATAAAGGAAACGAAATTTTGATATATACAATTTAACTTGAATCAATCTTGTCTCAAAGCCAATTAAATTAATTTATCAATGGTCTATTTATAAAGTTAGTAAGTAAATTTAAGAAATATGTTTTCAAAATTAATTTATAACACGAGTTATATTTAACGTATCAAATGAAAATGTAGACATACCAATGTAGAAATGTGCAAATTACTATTAAACTGTTAGATGTTTCATTAATTTTCATGTACTTTTATTGCATACAGGGAAACGTAATATAATATGCATATTAAACTGACTTGACATAAATATATATGAAATTTTAATACATGATACATTAAATCGTAAATTGATAATTATAAAAGAATGAAGTACATGGAAAATACAGTTAAACACTAATCTCGATGCAAAGTGCGCATATATTTCTCACAAGAGATGAATGAATGAGTAAAGTTAGTAAAGTAATCAGTTTCATCAAGTACACATTGTAGCATAGTGGTCGTTCTCCTGTCTCTGTTTCCTTATCTAAACGTTTGTGTTTTTTTGTGTTATACTTAATAACCATTATTACCTGATAAGTCGAATTAAATAATAAAAATGTCCACGTCGTCAATATATGTGTAGTAAATAATAAATGTGAGAAAAGATAAATAATGTAATATAAAATTGTATTTTTATATACATTTAATTGTCTGACAAATATCTTAAAAATCGTTTATTGTTATACAACAATTCGAACATAAACGGTTCTAAAATAAACGTTTGATATATGCAAAAATTAGCTTTACGGCTCGTTAACAAAAACATTTACATTCTAAATACATTATAAATAAAGGTTATTCAGAATATACTCGACCCGCTCTTTTTATTTTACGGATCAATGCTTTTTACTGCTTTGTTTTATTTGCCACCTACAATAACGTTTCGCCCATAACATTTTTATTCCTTTCAAGCTAAAATAATAAAAACAAATTAAATGTATGTTTTTCTTCGTGACAGCTCAACGGCACTCGTTCAATTCCCCACGTCATGTTATGAATGATGTTTTATACTGTACTGTGCACATAACGTCCAATGCGCAATATCCTCTTTAAGTAAAAAATTATCGTACTTATCTATATGATTTTTACTAATAAAACTTTGTATGCCATAAAGTGGGGTTACTTTGCACCATTTTTTAGTATACATTTTAAATTTAACTTTTATATATTCATTCCAGCTCTGTCTGACACTGGATTGCTCCAATGCTTTTCATTGGTTACGTAATGACCGGAAAATTCGAGGTGTCGCTACGCTCGTGTTGTCCTAATCATAGCCGGGTGTTGACGTAAACTAAACTTATACGTTCTTATTGCTTTTGTTTTTCTATGATATGAAAATTCCCGATATATCTCATAACTTCAAATTTCTCTACGTTCAATAAAATGTAATTATTACGTAGAATTAAGTATTTTTAAGTAAAATTTATCTTATGAATATATATCTTTTATAAATATAATTATATAACTTAAAAATAAATTTTGAATCATATAATTTGAAAATACTGACAATTATATTTACTATGAGTAATACTAACAAAATAGAACTAACGCCATGTTTATACCGCCTGGTGCACCAGAGTCTGGAAGTAGGAAGGGGTGCCATGATGGGGCACGAAAGTTGTTTGGCACGAAAAACACAATTTTACGAAAGTGATGGCTTGAGAATACTTTTTCACGATTGTTAGTACTTGCGACTACGCAATGTAACGGAGGTAGTATGGAACGAATCTGTAATGTCACGAAGATTTTTACGAAACTTTGTTTTTGCGTAATGAAGAGTAGAACCAATCAGCCATTACCGAGTAATTTATAGATAGTTGAACAATAATATAGGTGTCATCGTAGTACACAAATTAGTTTTTGAAATTAGAATTATATGAAAACAAATATATATGTATTATTTTACTCGTTAATATTTAAAAGTGATGAAAATAATTTGGAAAGATGTTTACAAAAATCAAAACCAAATTGTATTAAATTATATATTTGTGTAGTGTAAATCTTTAAATTAATTTCAGTCACACGGTTTTGTAATATATGTAAGTTGTGTTTTAGGTTATTTAAAAATACTCAAAAAATGTAATTTAATAAATTCTTGAATTAAATTATATCGAATGCTGACAATTGTAATATTACTACGTTACGATTTGGTTTTGATTTTTGTCTAGGGGTTAAATATAGGACTTTGTGAAAATAAGTTTTAGTAAAAAAGATTGTAAATTACTCGATCGTTTATTTGACGAAGTATGTTATCCTAATATAAAGCAAATAACGAACGCTGTACTTAATAGTGCTGAATAAGTGACAAAAAAGGAATGAAGATGAATACGTAGTTTTAAGTCTAAATATGTATTAATTACATCTTTTTGTAATAAATTGACAATATATTGGTATTCGTTGTTTTTAGTTGTAGACATATCCCCCCAAAATTTAGTCTAGAAGCATCATTTTACTCTACGCTATTTGTTAACTTTATACAAAAACTGACGGTCTCGATACAAGTATTGTATTAAAAACATTTATTTTAAAACACACACACATAATGTGCTTATTGACAGCGAAGAGTTCCTAAGCTTATGACTGTTTGCTTCAGAAATATGCCGGTATTTACAGTTCTCTTTCTAACACATGGAGAATAATGCGACTCGTTCTAACACATCGGGTATAACGCATGTCCTTCTTTCTCACACATTGGGGATAATACATCTCCATCTTTCTCACGCAGATGAGCGATACTGTGTATCAGAAACGTGCAGCCTACAGCACGTTGCCTCTGTAAAATCTTAAACAGATGTTTCATTGGTAAAAACGTATGAGCAGACCTGTATATCCGGTATATAGTATACTGGGGATGGATCTTTTTTAAAATTAATAAAAATTTTTAAGATAATAATAAAATTATGTAGTGGTAAATATAGCAATATCTAAAATGATTCAAATTGTTATAATAATCTTGTGCAATCATCGGTCAAATGTGTAACAATTATATAGAACTTATATATACTTATATATAATTATATAGAACTTATTATTAATAATATTAGTATATTCATGTGAAAATTAATTAAAAATATATATAAATATACAAAATATATAGTCATGCGCATGCACGGCGCCAAACCGCGGCGACAAATCGTGTAAACACCTAATCAACCTGTGTGCGTTAAAGTGTTGTGGCCATGCCATATAAGTCATGATGTGGTGATGGGGTGAAGAGGAGGGTAGGGGCGCAGCCGTATAACGTGCTCTATAGTAGGCTAGTAAATGGCATGCAACGGAAGCATCGGTCGACAGCGGCAGATTTCTGAACTAAAATCCCCTGTGTTTTTTCAACACCCTGGCTATAGTAAAAGTTTGAATAAAAATAAAAATAACCTTTTTCATTATTCACAAATATTTAGTATTCATTTATTTGCTGTATTTTAATATTAATTACAGATTATATAATTAAAAATTACATTGATTTTTAATCGTCATTAGATACATATATCACGAAAAATGGGAAGATTTTAGTAGTATAAAATATACGAATATAGGCCTTGCAGTATTTATGGTGGGGTACTTAAATAATGGTGATAGTGGGGATATAAATTTGGCACTTCGATCGCTCGCTACTGATCGGCCTATAACTCTCTCGTTCTCGGACTAGTACGGATCTATTGCAATGGAGTCTAAACGTTTATATTTATCAACAATTTATGATTTGAACGCTTCGCGTACAAAATCTGTTATTGTGGGCCTACAATTACAACACGGCAGTTCTTTCATGCCTATGATAGAGCTACGTAATAATGTACAAGGAAAAAGTGTATTATTAAACATTGAGGAGTGGTTCGAATTGATTCAGCATTTTGAACATGTAGACGAATATTTTTCATCAAGTACTTGGACCAACGACATTCGCCTGAGTGCTGTGACGCTTTCATTCAACGAAGCTTATAATGAAAAGTGTGTATTTCTTACACAGAACAATGATGCCGAAATTGTTTCAAAAGATTCTGCCGATGGACGTAAAAAGACCCGCCAACACTGCGCATCTGAGATCATAATGATGAGTTCAACATTTTCATGGCTAAAAATGGCTGTACAGTGTGTGAACTTACAGCTTAGATTTTTGAACGAGGCACGTATGGGTGCCAATCGCTTCATAATGTTAATGGCTAAATACAAAGGCAATGATGACGTTACTGGATATACGTCTATCGACTGGAACAGCTTCTCAAGTGTTTGTGAACTCGAGAAAATAAAGGACTTAGAAAGGACTGTGAAAATGAGTTTTAGTAAAAAAGATTGTAAATTACTCGAGCGTTTATTTAATGAACTGGGTTATCACTTAATAGTGGTGAATGAATAAGAATGAATATATATGAATATATGTATCTTTTTTAATAAATTTACAATATATTGTTATTCCTTGAAAATTCAATTTTGAAACACACATGCCTTCCTTCTCTCACACAGAGTATCAATACTGTGCATCAGAACCGTTTGGTCTACAGCGCGCTGCTTCTGTAAAATCTTAAACAGATGTGTCATTGTCAACTATAGTTTTTTTTTTCTTACATATAATACACATTTCGATATAATATTTTCGTGTGTTTGAGAGAGTCATTGTTCTTACAAATAAATTTCGTCTTCTTACTCAACGCGACGCGTTCTTCTATTTCGTCAACTAGATTAACAAATAATAGTTTTAAACAAATAAGATCTTGCACACACATATACATAAATATTAAAATATTATTATGTGACAAAGCACATTGAAACCTGTACATGAAAAAATCTGATGCTGTGTCAATAATACGCCTAAAGTTAAAAAATAATATTCCTTTTGTGGAAACGCATTTCGTTTTTTTAAATAAAAACAGTCGTTAATATGCCTGTCGTGGCTCGCTATGACGTAATAATGTTTGAAACTGCGGCAGGAAATCATTTTGTTACAAAATGTTATAAACAAATTCTTTGGTAGAAATTCCGCGGCTGTTACTATAGAACAATGGGCCATTGTTGTGCGCGGAAGTACTAGCCCTCTACTCAGATGATTTTCCACAATGTGCACAATGTGATTTCCATTATCTATATCCAAATTATGTCTACGTAGCCTTATTTTATAAGTATTTATCTTAAAACGTTCGTTTTTCATTCTTCAAATCGACTTTTTTCAACTTCATTCAAATTAAAATATCTATTTTATTGTATGAGGTAGCAGGTTGAAAACTGAATAATCAATAATACATTTATTAACGATTAATTTCGTATGCATTTCTTATAAAAATATACGTTATAATTATTGTTATAACAATATAACATAAAAAAGTCAAGTGCTTGTGCATTAGGATACTGAATGGTGGGGTGCCATTGTTCGTGCAAAATGTATGGGTAAAATGTAACGATCGATATTAATTAAAATATATGTTATTTTTTATTGTAATTAGAAGCGATAATTTAAAATATAAGTAGTGTATTTAAATATAAGTAGTGTATACATAATAGTTTGCGGAAAAATAATGATTGATTTGTATAATTTTGTACCGAGCAGAGTGTTCTTCAAATAATATCCTATGGTTATTAAATCTTAATACATTGGTTATAGACTTTGGAATAAGTTTATAATTGCAATCAATTTTGGTACCAATTACACAAGACTCGGAAAAGACACGGTAGTAAAGACGTTTCGGAAATTATTTGATAATTTTTCGTCGTAGCGCATTTTCAAATATAAAAGTATAAAAATCTTAAAGTCGAACATTACTCATTTTGTTCGCTTTATCACATGACGTTTAGTACTATCATCATTATGACAAGGCTGAAAGGAATCGTGACTTCGCACTTCATTTTACAATGACAGAAACTAAAAATTTGATGAGAACATGTAACATCTACATTTATATCCGTTCAAACTCGTCAAAATCGAAAAATCCGCAAAGTGTCCTAAAAGTGTCCTGAAAGTGTCTGCAAAGTGTCCGTGACATTTTTATGACAACACTTGGGATATGTATTACGAAAAACAGTTTTCTGTCTACGACCATACAATCAAGCGAATACCAAACCCAATGAATGTATGTAAACTCAATAATTGATAAACATTACTCTTTTTGCACTCCTTATAAAATGGCGTATATTAATTTTATCATTATGACAAGGCTTAACGAAAACGTAGCTTCTTATTTAAATTTGCAATGCCAGAAATTAAAAAACGTATGCGAACATGTAAAATTTACTTTTATATCTGTTCAAACTCATTAAAATCGAGATATCCGCCAAGTGTCCTGAATGTGACCGCAATGTGTTCGTAACATTTTCTAGCACTATTATTTCAAATCTATACGGTAGGTAATGTTTGGAGCATTGGTTCCAAGGTCGGCTTCGTAAACCCGGTTTCCGTTCGAATGCTCTTCTGATTGGTTCATATTTGAATTATTATTAAATATTTCAACATTGAATAACTTTTTAACGAGAAAAGCTAGAACATTTTTTCATAAGACTTTTTTGCTTAGTTTTTTACGCAGAATCAGGATTTTATTTGCGAATTTGATTTATATAATGCGAATTTGATTTTTATTTGCGAATCAGGATTTATATTGCGAAAATGATATAACAATGACGATGCAAATGCAAATATTTGATAAAGTCCCCCAATTTACGGTGAAATCTTATTAAACCTAAAAACATTCGCTATAAATGATTAAACAAAGAAGATTGTCATCGTTTATACAAATTCTTGTGCTTCTGTCAGGCAGGTTATAGACACATGACAGACGAAACCTCGCTTTACGCATTCGCCCTCGTGAGGGTGCCATGCCGGGGCACGAAAGTTGTTTGGCACGAAAAACACAATTTTACGAAAGTGATGCCTTGAGAATACTTTTTCACGATGGTTAGTACTTGCGACTACGCAATTTAACGGAGGTAGTATGGAACGAAACTGTAATGTCACGAAGATGCATTTTTACGAAACTTTGTTTTTGCGTAATGAAGAGTAGAACCATTCAGCCATTACCGAGTAATTTATAGATGGTGCACAA
>JABFOW010000952.1:0-10069 GCA_022817725.1 Archaeoteleia sp. ZL-2020
AATTGTACCATATCATCTAATTCCTCACCTATTATAAGGTATATCTAAACAACGGACAGTTCATTATTTATTCGATGCTTTCATAAAACGCATTTTCACGACGAAATCATAAATTCATGAATGAGAAGAAGATACAAATCTTGTTTTATAAATAATACAATAAGGATTACTTGCGTAGCCATAAAAGATGAACTTTGAACATAAATCACGCTCTTCCTCGACCCTCGCGCAATTATTATCAAAGCCAAACTGCGTTTGATTTATAAAAGGGCAGCACCAACCTGCGCGCCTTCTAACGGAAACACGCTTGAGATTAATTTTATTACTTCCGCACAACTAATTATTGCGTTACTTCAAACAGAGAGGGGGAATTCCCTGCGAAGAACCTGCGAACATTTTGGTTTTAGCCGAGATGGCGCTACATTTTTGAAAGTGGCTCTTTAAAATATGAATATTATTTACACTCGTTGATACATTATTTTGTATAAGCGTATTTATAATTACTCTCGTGTTATGAGAGCTGTAGCGTTCGAACACACGGTCGTCGATTTGCTGGTCACGCTTTTGCAACCGGTCGTACACGTTCATCGGACGAATTATCTAATATTTATCACCTCGCGGACACGCCGTGGCAAATTGGTTCGCGAGGCGTTTAAGAGCCGCTGCGTACCTTTCCTCATCTTCACATCATCGTCTTCGTCGTCTCAGCAGAGCCCTCTTCAGCCTCTCGTTTTTTCCTTCCCTACCTTGATCCTTTTCTCTTTTTTTCTTCGAAGCCATCTTTGACTGCGAAAGAGGCCTCCGGCAAACATGAATGGACGACCGAATCATAAATTGCAGCCGGTAATGTAACGTCCAACGCGATTATTTACTGATACTTACATGATGCCAGGACCCGTGGACAGGCCTGGCCCATGATGGCAATTTTGAGGGCACTTTCGACAGGAAGAAAATTCCAACTTTGATCAATAATCGTTTTTGACGCTGCCCAATTCAAGCCTCGATGTATTTTCAATTTTTTATTAGTCGAACGCTTTTCGAATTCAGGTTATCAGAAATATCGAGGGATTTCTGGTTATTCAGGTTCTCGCGTTGTCCATCGCTCAAAATTAGGGAGACCGCAGAGTGTTAATTTACGAAATTATGAGGTTCCACGTTATTATTATATCACATTAAAACATGATCAGATATAATGACTGGTCCAAAAACTTGGCTACTTCACGAGTCTTCCACCGTGCATTGGTTCTAGGATGTAAGAACTACTCCTACGAATTTGGGAACTACTCCTACGACTACGGTAGGTATTTTTTAAACAATATTTTGTAATGTATTTACTTATTTTGTTAATAGCTTACTAAATTGTTTAAACTCGGCTTAAGTTTCTACCATCTAATTGACATTGAAATTATATATAGATTTTAACTTAATAAGAATTGGTCTCAAAGACCAACTAAAACAGAAATTGACCTGTTTCGAATATGAGACAATTATAAATATGTTTGTTAAATTGTTTCAGTCTCGTCAAAAATTTCCGATGATTGAATGCGATACGAAATCTTTGAAAGCGACGGTAACGGTCTCATTGAAGTGAGAAAATTGAATCGTCACACAGGCGCATACCAACAGGCGCGGCTAAGGAATCAGCGTGAAATGGGAGAAAAATCTCACGACAAACGTATCGCAAGGCATTACGCAGTAATGGTGGATAAACGTATAAATAAAGAGCATGTCCCCGTGCGGTCGCAAAAGCGCGGTGCGGGTCGCCTTTGAGCCCCGGCCTAGCGGAGAGATTAATTTAATACCTGAGTAAAATCAATCAGTGGGAATTGATGTTGCCTCGGCGAGTGGGTGCTATGCAGCCTTTCGAAGAGGGGCCGTATTTGCTTTGCGACGTGCCGGGGCCCGTAATCAGTGTAAATCAGGGGACGCGTAAATCACACCCGTTGCGGTAACAGGCCTTATAACGGGTGACCCGTAAAACTTACACCAATTAACATCTATATATAATAAACAATACCATGCGTGAAACTCATTATCATTCCACAAGTTTTTAAAATCGAAATTAGTGCTTCTTGTTATTATGCAAGTTTCAGTTGGTTGATAAGAAATTTATCATGCTATTGTTTATACTTCAAACACAGTAGTACCATTGACAACATTACATACTTCGACTACTCTGTCTATTTTTGAGTTTCGTTCATTGTATTTTCATCTATGTAACTTGCAATAACATAAATTTATGTTAAACCTATTAAGACTTTTTAATTTTTAAAATCCTAGTAGTGTTCTTAAATTCCATTGAATCCCATTAAATGCATTAGGCTACTAATGCATTATTGCTACTGATTATAGACATCTGTTATATCCAATTGAATGAACAGAAATAAATTGTATTTAAATGTAATTTATTGGATTAAATTGGTTTTCCTTCACTGGGTTTTAATTTTGGTTGCGCAAAACGAAATGAACACCCCGTAGGGTGCAATATTTCTTGCGTAGCAAAGATTCGCGATTCTCGTCGGTACCCCGTGTGTGGTCGTCGGTGCCACGTCCTTCGTTGCTTCTACTCCCACAAAAAGCATGCGAATGACGATGTACGTACCACCTGTTAATCATACGTGATTCAATTATTAATATTTGTGATAATTATACTGTTTCGCAGAGTGCAATCTAGCCTTTTCACCGTTCCTCACGGTCTGCGGCTGGTGTAGGCAGTGCACCCACGTATTCCCGCGAGTGTGTGCATGTTGCCTCGCTCACCTATTTTGAAGGTTAAGCTGTTCATCGGAAATGCATAAATCATCATCGGTTACTGTGGAAAAGACGTTAGCACTCCTCGGGAACGAAATAATTACAGAACCATCTTGGGATTGGTTGGATTTTTTCAGAAGAAATTAAAAATAATGCTGGAAATGGAATACTAATTAATTTTATACTGATACTGTGTGAATTTGGAACATATTTCGTTAGATGTATGATGAATAGGGTCCAATCCAAACATTGTCTACGCTGAGAGAACTACATCGCAGTAATAGCAATCTGTATTGTAACAGGAGCGATATTGGATCATAGAAGTTTGAAAACTTCAGATCGTAAATCGTTTTACAATTCAAGTTTAACCATCCAGATCGTAATATTTAAGTTATTATTATGGATAATTACATTCCTAAAATTGACATTTATATCACAGATAGCTGGACCTTTGCAGAGAAAATGGTAATATATGTTAATATAACGTCACCCAAAATTTGGGCTAATGTATAGATATATTAAAAATAAAAAGACGAATATTGAAGATGTAACACATGCAGTCTATCAAACAGATTGTAACGATTGTAATGCAGCATATGTAGGACAAACAAAAAGAATTAAAACCCGCCTACAAGAACATAAAAACTTCAGATTGCATCTATCCAAACGCAACATCATAACTAATAGACTAGATATATCCTACACGATTTTGATTGGAACGACGCAAGAGTTCTGGCCAGAGAACCTAACTTAAATAAAAGATTGATATCTGAATCTATACATATGAAAAAGCAAAGCAATTCCATTAACCTAAAGACTGACAGTGAGCAACTAAATGTTTTTTATGATAAACACTTACATAAATGTAAAATATAAACAAACGTTATTAAAACCAAATTCTCTTCTCTTTCTCATTTATGGATCTGTTTTACTTCCTTTAGGAATGAATATCAATCACACGGTAAAACAGATATCTCATTTATTATTATATTTTGTTTATATTTAAGGATAATAAATTCAATTGATCAGCTTTACGATCCGCATGGTACAATCCAGAATGCACACACAGCAATCCTGTTTTCTTAAACTGGGATTTAATATTTTCAATACGATTCCAATAATTACCGATTACGATTTAACAGACTGCTAATTTTTATGAGGACGACTGACGTTGATTATAATGTTGATATATATTTGTTTAAACAATATGGATAAAGAATATAAACATTTACAAAATTAGAATAGTTGTTATTATTATTAGATACAAAAACGAGGTGGAAAAAAAGATGAGAAAATTGTGAAGGGACCGTCAGAAACGAGTAAGACTTCACTCGAAGAATGACCTCCGACCCGGTGATCCCACACATATAGCGCCTCATTGTAATTACAATACAGGTTATCTCGGAGGATTTCGAGAAAGCCGATCGTTCAGTCATTCAGGTTATTGAGATGGTAAGTGAGATGGCCGGGTTAGCTAGGTATGGTCTCTTCGATATCTCCCCAGTCACGCATGGTCCTACCAGAAATCGTGTGGGCGATAATGAATCGGGATATCGCATATCACCGAATCAGAAGACTATCTGGGATCACTCCGTCGAAAATAAAAGTTGTCAGGATCGCAGTAGCATTATACCCTATTCAAATTTCATGAATGAAGAAACGTAGAAACTTAATTTTGTATCATTTATATTTATGATGTATATTAGCGAAGTAATTTAATACGAATTTAAGATATATACAAATCATTATGGGCAGTATAATTTAATTTGGTGAATATCTCGGATAATATCGAGGTAGCAAATAAATTTTATAAGAGCAGTTTAAAGTGCTTGTTGAGATTCAACTATCTCGTTTCATTTAATTTGTTTATATTTGATTTTCTTAAATTAACAGTAAAATGTTAGATTTTGTTTCTCTTCGTGTAGTGTATATATAGTAGTATACTAGTATTAACAACTGTATTATAACGGTTACTTATTAAAATATAAATATCTTAAAATACTTTTCATATTTGCATGATCGATTCATCATAGTATATTCATCTAAACTTCCTAAATTTGTAATACCAATCACACACAAACTATATCAATAGTTTTTTTCAATAACAAGTCGATTTTTAGTGTGCGAACTAACCTCGTACTCGGTTAACGAAATTACCAGTCTTTTCATGAATGAACGTTGAAATTTTCACACTGCTGGGATAAATTGAGAAGAAGGACCGGATACAATGCCAAAGATTCGTACGCACACGTGAACAGGCAGACGCACACGTACACACTCACACATACGACGAAATGACTCGAGTTCTATTCTGTATTTAATACAATATGGTGTGGGGCAAATTCACTTGGACAGGTAGCATGCGGTCGAGAAGATGAATCACGAATGGCGTGACAGTCAAAGAAACCGCACTGCTCGAAAATTATTCTGAACGGGCATCATTATGAGCGGGACCGGGGCAATCGTGTACTTAATATTCGCGCTATAACCTGGGTATTGTGCGCCTCATACGGAGACAGGGACGACAGAAGTTTGACACTTGTAATACATATTATACCTATTATATCGTAATGTAGATATCAAGGTAATGGTATTGCGAGATTACGATATCCTAATAAACGGTACGTTTGCATTTCATTTTATGAAAAATATATAATCGAATCAATGTGTAATATATATTTAAATGAATTTGGCACGCATGCTATTAGCAAAAATGCAGATTTTATGACTATGCCGAGAAGCATTTTCAAAAATAGGTACTCATTTTTTTAGCAATCATGGGAAGCTAGGAAGAAATACATTTTTTACTATATATACTAGACAATTTTGCTAAATTATATGTTAAAGATTTATAGGACATATAGTAAACATAGTTATTTTTTCCCTACCATTCTAGGAATGGTAGCCAAATGTTGAACAGTTTTTTAAAAATCAAGTATCATAAAAATTCCTTGATATCTTTTCTGGTACTATATAGATAAGCCAAGCTCAATTTTATACTGGGAAATCCAACTAAGAACTGGCGAAATATATTGAACATCGCCCATATTGACTTCTTTATCCCACAAATATATTTCATACAAGTATAACTGTTTTTGTATGAAATTATAATATACAATTACAATGATATGAAATACATTTTTAGTATAAAGGAATCAATATCTGTAATGTATTTTCTTAGCTGGGCGATGGTCAACAGAATTCGCCTCTTTTTGGTTGGGATTGCCAGTAGAAAATTGAACTTTGCTTATCTATATAGGACTAAGTTAGTTATTAAACAATGCTTATGATATTTGACTTTGCTATCAACACTCAGAAAACACAATACTTTGTTAATTCAACTAAACATTTCGTAGATTTAAAAAAATTGATAAACTGACAAATCATATTTTTTTAATTAATCTATAATCACACTACTATAATTTAAACTAGTCATACTATATTAGAACAAGTTTCAATAATCCGTTTAGAAAAAATGTTGGTTGATTTACAGTTAAGAAGTATTAGTAGTATTATATTATTCTAACTTTGATACGCAATATAGTAACACACCAAAAGTATTAAACTGATAAAACTACTAGCAAACTAGAGTACAATACTAGTTGTGTCGGAATCTTTTTTTTATATCGAAAGATGCTCATAAATTTGATAAGCATGCAACATGCACGGTATGAATGCGGTCTACCGTTTTCGAGGAGCATTGGGAGATTTACAGAGGCGCTTGTAAGCAATAAGTCATGTCTAGTGAACATGTCGCCTACCATGGACTTTACGCGTGGCTCGAGTGTGATGGCGAGCATGAAATACGATACGCGAAGCCACTCCTTCTAGATAATATCGCGCAAATGTGCCACCGCGGATTCGGGACTTCTCCGAGTGATAGCTATACGGATATATTCCCACAAAAATATTCGCACACCATAGCACGCGTCGTCTCAACATTCCACGCGAGTTCCCTGTCAAAAGTAAAAATTCATCCTATGCTAGTACTTCATTACTAAAGTAAAATATGAGGCCTAGTAGTTTTTTTTGAATCTCTTATTTCAGGAATAATAATAATAATAATAATAATTTGCAATAATACGAATGAAGCAAAAAAAAGTTGTGTTTACTATCCTGGAAAGCAAAACACGAGCCATAAATTTGAAGTAAGTTTGATAATACAAATAAAATGGATTCCAACAACTATTTTTTTTATTTGAAAAATACCCAAGGACCTGGAGTTGGAGTATTAAAGAAAAAGAGTTAAAAAGTAGTCGGAATACCGCTTCATCAAAGTATTCCATAATTGTTATTACTCAAAATAAAATGATGTATCATTTCACACGGAGGAAACTTATCATCTGCCCAATGCATTTAAGCTACTCGAGTGCAACCGTCTACAGCCACAGGCTATTGGCGAAAGTTTGGTACTTTGCGATGGAAATTACCAGGTTCGTCGATTTCCGGTAGCAGCGGAAGCCGTCGCCTGTCGAGGCTTGCCATGGTTTTGAAGAAGTTCGATAATCAGTGTTGATACAAAACATCATATACTTTTCGACAATTTATATTCTTTCCTAACCTTTGGTGAAATTGATAATTACTTTGTGGTGTTTGAGTTTTCTTCGAAAAAAAGGTAGTTCGAATTGTTTAGAAATTGGGTTTATATTGAGAACCTGTGTTACATGTAAGTATTTTAGTACTTGACATCAAAGAATAGCACATTTGGATATTTTGGTGAATTATGTAAATACCCCAGTGACACATAGGTATCATATGTGGAAACACCTAGGTAATAAATAATGAAACCTACGTATCTTAAATGATATCGTTTTCTACTAATCATAATTCTCACTTATTCTAAATTATAGTTTACCCCATAATTATGGTACTAACAGTTACACGACTCTATTAATAGTTCTTCAACATCTTTATCTTTTGATCATTTAAATCTTAAATAACTCGTCTTCTCTGCTTTTTCTCGTGCAGTCCAATAAATTATTCTTATTTATTTTTTGCGTGTTTCGTTTTTTTGCTCGATATCGATGGCAACGTGTTCCACAAATGACAAAATGACAGACTTCCGTTGCACGGTCTACCCTCATTTGTTTGGCTCTTCTTCTTTTTGAAATTAAATACGCATTTCCAGACTTCACAATATCCTGCAACAGTGTCCGTAACATTACTGAATTATCGATACATTGTTATTAATATTTTGTTGCTCCAGTCATTATCTCCGATCTCACGGCCTTAACGCACGCATGCCAGAAGAAAACCGGGTTGTTCTGTAATAACGATAATCATTGCTCGATATTTTACTTTCTGTTTAAGTACGCTTAAATACAACGCTATTCAATTAATATCTGTGTGAAATGTCATTTACTGTCACGAGACGCTCATTCGAATGTACTTAAGACGCTGAGTCACACGAACGAACCATTTGTAATGCACTCGGTTGTGATCCAACGCGTCAAGACAAGTGTCTAGCTTTGACGTATGTTAATCGTGAAAATTCTGACGGTTAAATCAAGCGATTCAGACATACTTTACTACTCTCAACTTAAAACTTTCTTACTTAAAATTAGCGCAAGTCCAGTTATCCAAAATTCTATTTTCTTAAATATCTCGCAAAATATCGAAGCTGGAAATAATGTACACCAAGAAGATTTATAGCGCTCTTTAAGGCGGAACTTTTTTGCTTTATACGTATTTTTGATAAAACCAATTGTCTGCGAAATATTTGAGATATTTTGCTCATAGCATCACGTCGCGTCGTAATTGCATTTTCTTTATATTCAAATTACCAAAAAACGCCTATTTATTAAAAAGGTGCAAAATTGATCAATTATAGGATAAAAAATGTAAAGTAAACGTTAGACTTTTAGACATAAGACATTTTATCTTAAAAATAATTTTGACTTTCGTTTCCGTTATGGCTTCGACTGTGCCAAAGTTTGTTGTGTCCTCAAAAATCACACTTCGCACGAATTTCTAGGTTGCGGGTCGCGTGACGGAAGCTGCGATCAATTTGTAATACGTATGCTCGACATGAATATGTATAAGTACAGCGAAAATATAGCGCGTACGAGGAGACGATACGAAGTATTATGCATGGCTACGGCGAATTTCGTGAATTGGGGTGGTATCGGTATTTGAGGATGTAGTAATTACCGTACCTCGGCTCTCCGAACGTCTTGCCACAGACGGATGAACGAACGGACGGACGGACGTACACCGCAGCCGCAAAACGGATACGCCCCTTGCGTTACACACATGTTACAACCCCACACCCCAATTTCATTGCGTGGAAGACGATCTTGTGGGAAAACGCGACGAGAACGTACCTTTGTCTCGGCGACGTTCCTCGAGCCTCTGTGACGCGGTCATTAAGCATATACGACACTCTTGACACTTATGACATAATTCTCAAAGGCCGAGTAACGTAAGGTAAGTTGCTAACTTTACTTATTTAGAAACGAAAGATTTGACAATAGGCCTTAACAGAATCCCATACACGAGTGCAAATACAAATTACCGATCTTATAATCAGAAGAAATTTGACTAAATATAATATAATTAACAGCCATCAAAGTACCTTCTCCAAGCTCAAAAATAAAACTAAAGCTTTAGAACTAGTTCGCATTTGATCAGCTGTGCTCTAATATATATACGGAAAAGATAATGACTACATTTGCATGTCTACGAAGTGCACACAACAGATTGTCAACATGGTATTGATTACATTTCGTAATATTTTTTTCCTTAGTTCCTCTATTGTCACCGTACCTAAGGATTTTTGATTCTCTGCAGTATTAAAGAAGAAAAGTGCTTTTTAGTAAAACGGTTATTCTATCTCTAAAACAGGAAGAATCCGGAGCCGCATTAATGCACTTTCGCGAATTTCTGGAATATAAGGAAACCATATCATAATTTTGTATAATTAAACTATTAGTTATTTATTAAAGTTGCGAAAATATGCGATGGATAAATATGTGTTACAAAAAAATACGTACAAATATACAGAGAACTACAAATTATGATCAAAACATTTGTT
The DNA here is from genome assembly GCA_022817725.1 of Archaeoteleia sp. ZL-2020. Classification (NCBI taxonomy): domain Eukaryota; kingdom Metazoa; phylum Arthropoda; class Insecta; order Hymenoptera; family Scelionidae; genus Archaeoteleia; species Archaeoteleia sp. ZL-2020. The sequence goes on from JABFOW010000952.1 coordinate 9,785, forward strand.
TAATCCAAAAAAAAGGCCACTAAATACCACATCATACTTTAATAAAGGTCCTTTTGCGGCAAACAGAATGTGTTTGACTCAAGAGAAATCCGCTTGAGCGAAGCGGAAATCCTTTTGAAGCAAGCTAATTCTGTTTGCCCCAAAAGGTCCTTTTTTTAGAGAGCACTTGACTAATATTCTAAGCTTTCTAAACAGTTTTAGTCAAGCATCCTATGTCGCGTAATTACCTAACTTTACCACAATCTTCATTTGCCTGTCGTAGGTACATTGTAAGTGCTTGATTGG
>JABFOW010000953.1:0-10069 GCA_022817725.1 Archaeoteleia sp. ZL-2020
GGTTATGATTATTTTTATAAACGTCTAACGCCTGTGAAGTTTTATATATAAATTTGTATATTTGTTGTCCAATTTTTATTCAAATAATTATGTATTATCAGTAAATTAGACAACATCTCAACAGCAATCTCACGAAAAGCAGGTTTTTTTATTCAACAAAATGTTTTGCAAAATTAACAAAATTGATTTCGAGATTTACAGCCGTAACAAAAGCATTTTGTTGATTCAACGAAATAGATTGTTGAATTAACATAACACGGCTTACAAAAGAATATTTCTTTGATTTAACAAAATGGTTTTGTTACTCAAATAATAACCAAATTCTTTGGTTGAATCAGCCGAATTTGTGTCAAATCAACAAAATCGTTCTATGAGTGTATCATTCTTATTACGACGATGAAAGTAAAATACGTCTGTTACATTAGAAACGAAACTTCATATACCAACCTTCTATTATTCGGTGTTAAAAAATGTGTTTAGCAATTTGTATATCAAGTTTTTATAAATTAATTCTATTATGAATGGTCATTTAATCAAATTAGATTTAATATTATGTTATAAAGTGTTTGATGAAACGCATTCCACCACAGATGATTATGATTCTTTAAGCACACAAGCGTTTAGCCGAATGAGAAGTATAAACTGAGCAAGATCACATTGCGTCTGCTATTTCCGATCTTTCTTTGCCTGTGACACAACGAGTAAGCAAATACACTCAGCAAAAGGCGAACCAATCATCTGTCAGTGACGACAAACTTTTAAAGCCTAATAAAATATGACCATGAAAGATCTATTACAACAGTGGCGTTGTATGCATGATATATCACTCACAAATATTTCGAATAATAATTTCCAAATTAAAAATATATCAAATAGGCTAATATTGAAATATTTTATGATCAATACTTCTACCATCACAATCAGTGTTTCAAGAATATAGAATTTTAGTTTACTAACAAATACAAATTTATTTTTGTACGCGTATTTTAACATAATTAAAACCGATAATAGTATGAGCTTCTTTTAAAAAATAATATCATAGATTCTTAAAAATTACTTTGAAAAATACTTTGACTCCACCAACGTTTTGTTGCATCAAGGAAATTAATTTTGGTTTAGAGTTAAATTTTCTTGAAGCAAGTAAATTTTGTTTGATTGAAAGAAAAATATTTCCATGAGTATAAAAAATATCAACGTTCTACACGCGCCTTTTCCACTATACGGTTACTAAGAAAGATATAACAAGCAAAACTATTGCCTGTGAGTCACCACGAACCTCTGGCTGCGAAACATTTAAAACAATACGCATAAAACAATTTCCAAGTAGAATACTGATTTTTAGCAAAACATAGCGTGTATAAGATTGCAATTATCGGCAAAACAGGATAAAATATAGTAAACATTTTACTATAGTTTTGCCTAGAGATATTTATAATTATAGGTTTCGTTAAATAAGATTTTCTTATACCTTTTATGGAAGAACATAATGATACAAAATAATATATACTCATAATACACTTGTGTAAATTAAGATAAACCTGAGAGTTTTTCACATTTTAAAAGTGACATTCTTACATACGGAACATAATAATTTAACAAATTCATTCATTTTGGTGCATTGTGTCAGTTTTGTCTAATTTTTCTTTTGAATACTTTGTATTTGAAAGTATGATTTTTTATACGTTTATAGTATACGATACAATGTATTGCGTTTCGCATCGTTATTTATTTAACTGTATAGTGTGGTACATTATTAGTAACCTCGATTATTGATTTTGTTCATCGCTCTATATAGATACTGAAAATATATTGTATATACATATATATTATTATCCAACTTGTTGAAATATTCGAAACATTAATGTAAACACAAATGTGACATAAACGTCCAGGCGGAGTCCAGTTGATTCATAAGACAATGGTATTGCAATAATTTTTTTCTCAGTGCATTGATTTTAGTTAACTTTCTTTAAACGAGTCCAATGGACTCCGATTGGTCGATTATGTCAATAACTTGCTTGGCCAGAGAAGGGAGAACAACTAAAATTGATTTGGCGAAACCTTAAATTAAGAATGGCATATAATATTTAATTGTTTACTTTTGTCATCATACATAATTGGATAATAAATATAGTTTGTAATGTAATAAATTAGAAGTAATTTAAATATTTATTCTTCTACTGAAATAAATATAATTGGTATTTCTGAAAATGTATTTATATTAAAATTATAATTTTTTAATTTAATTTACATTTTATGAGAATTGTTAAATTTTAAACTAATGTTATTTTTCCAACACAAGTTAAATACAAAGATCTAGCGATTAGTAATGTAAGTAGATACACTCGTTTAATCAAGTTTAACAATCAAATAAACTATTTATTAACCTAGCGGGTTGAAACGTTAATGGAACAGTTTCTGTAAATAGAAAGCTTTGTTGTCAAGTTTATTAATTAAAATCATTAGTCTACATAGTTGTAGTTGTTAACCTCAATCCAAAGTTGCAATATTCCACAGCATAAGCATAAATCTCATGTTTCTAACACTGCGCAAGATTTAAATAAAAATATTTACGAATATTCTATCGCCCAATTAGTATAGTAAATGAGAAGCTACATTTAAAATATATTAATGTTGATGCATTGGTAATGGTTTGAAGGAGAAATAATTGATTGATCAATCGAGTAGTAGTTCTCTACACTATTATTGAGTTAACTCACCACTTCATAGGAGTAAAACTATATACTTTGCCGAACAATTAAGCTCGCAACTTAATACTAAGACCGGATCTTATAGCATAAACATTCATACTTGGCGTCATGTCAGAAATCCTGACAGGAAAGCTATAAAAGAAGAAAGATGTGACAGCGTTTACATTTTCATTTGCGTGACAAATTAAATTCAATTTAATTAATAAATTTATAGCGAAACAAAATTAATAAATAAAAGTTAATCTAAATGAAAGAAGTAACTTTAAAATGTTATGTAATATTGAACAATTGACAATGGATTAAAAATATAAATCTGTAAAGAAAAGAGAAGATATTAAGTTAAACGAAATTATTGTCAAATAAATATTTGTATACAAACTATTCATTTAAAACAAAGATTTTTCCAAACAAAATTTATAAAACATTCAATTATTTACCAGTATATACATAATATATATAACCATACATAAACATTTTACTGATGCAGGTCGATACGATCGATTTCTGTTTTGTAGGTGTTTGAGATATATATATATTTATAATACATTATTATTTATAATATATTATTAAGTTAAGATCTAAATTCTATTTTCGTTTCACTTAGTAATAGAAACGTAAGCTACGTATATGCGTGGTTATCATTATTATTATTACCGCGAAAATTCAAACAAAATTTGTTAACTTACAATCTTAAAATTATAAATATTAATTAAATTGAAATATATGTGTAATAGATTATTTATAAACATTTAAACTTTTCTCCCGTGATTATTATATACGTGTGCTCTATACATATGAAGAAATTATTGCCCATGTAGAATATATATTAATGTAAAAAATCTGCCATTTTCGTCGAAAGATATTTCACGAGACATTTTTTCCTGAATATATTAACGTTTTGCTTCAAACTGTTATGTTTTTATGTTACCCTTGGGCGTAGACTTTTACCACTTGTGACATTTCATATGTAGAACGCAGTTTTCTCTGCAATAGTGTATTACCGCGCGAACACGAACTTGGCCGTTTTGCAGCGTTCGAATGGTAACAAAGAGATATCCGTCAAGGTGAATCGCAGTGCCGTAGTAGAGGTACATGTGAATTTCACAGCCCGGACAACGCGGCCCGATTCTCGCGTGTCTTCCTTGACTCACGTACGTTCACATCGTGTGTCGATTATGCGCCGTTTTCGCGACTCGGTTTCCTCCTAACTTCCGACGATTATATACGAAGAGTCAATTTAACTCGAACACACATGCATGTCGGAAGTCTTTCCCCAAGTTGACCTATCAGTGACGTCATTAAATTAACACACTTCATTTTTTCGATGTGCACCAGATTTGCACGGTTATCATTTACGTAATATATAGAATCATTCATTCATTTCTCAACAACAGAAGGTTATTAACAATACGATATATATTATGTCACTTTAAATTTCATGAATGTGTTACATCGACATACAAATATATATATATAAAATAATATATATATAATAAACTGCCTGTTATTTTTAGTAAACGAAACATAAATTCTATAAAAATGTTATGAAAATATATTACAAGACTGCAATTTCAATGAAATTCAAGTCTGTACACGATTAATAAACTTAATATTTTTTTCTCTGCGATGGTTTTTTACGTCGCGTGGTAGGTCTTACAGATAGGATCATTTCATGTCAAAAAACATCATTGAACACATTGAAGTAAAATTTCTTCAAGCGTAGAAAAAAGTTACATATTCAGCAGATATTAGAAACAAAAAATCTCCCGTTCCCGGAAGTTTAATTATTTACAACAAATTATGTATTCTTCGGCAAAAGTTGTAATTTTGAAAAATAGTTCCGAATACTACCAAGAATGTTTGTCTGCAATTTATCTTTTGACCAGGGCTAGAACAAATGTTCAAACCTAGCCAATCATTGGAATCACAATAATATCGTGTTCTCGGAAGTTTAATTGCTTACAACAAATTAAATGATGTTTCTCTGTTCAATGTAACGTTTAATTTCGATAATTTTTAGAAATATTATTATTTTTCTTCAAAATATGTTCGTGTAATATAAAATGTCTTATCAGACATCTTAAAATAGTATAAACACCTTATATTTTATGATATATGTATTTCTACTTTTAATGGCTACTGCGTGTTAAGGTTGAGAAACCCTGTTTCTGCGCTCAGCGAGCCTATAATCGGCTGGCTATAATCAGCCAACTTCCCCTTCATAATTTCAACATCTGTTGTAAACCGTCTGAAAGTGAACTTAAAGTAATTGGCGTATACAAAATGTAATAGTTACATTTGTCACCGAAGACCTGACTGTGCGAACGTATAGCTCCCGAAGAACGCATCGGACAGCTTTGGTTGCTTGACAAAAAATAATCCCATCGATGAAACGTACCACACCCCCGCGTTTGTCGGTAAGGTCCTGAATCACCCTGTATGTGATATATGTGCACTATATACGGTCCCACATATACATAATAACAAGAAATACACTAAAATTCGTGAAACTTTATTTAGCAACGTAAATATCATATTTTGTTTCATATATTAAAAAGATAAAACGCCTTCTTGTAATATCGACTAATGGATTTGTACTACATTGATTAATATAAGCTTTGCTGTGATTGTGAGAGGTAAAGACGGAGTTGTCTCAATTCTTTCGTTACACAAAAATCCTACGAAACAAACAGAAAACTTTTCAGAAGCTTAGAATAATCATAAAATTAGTACTCATTTTCATGCATAAAGACGGCGATGTGTTCAAACCTGATAATCGAGTTTCAATTTTACGATAATTCTAAGCCTCTAAATCGTTTGATAAACAAATTGAAATGACTCCATTTGTTGCGTCTCATAATAGCGGAAGGATTTATATTGAGCAACATTCGTTACGGATTGGTTACGGTTTATTGGAAGTACGAAGAGTGGTTTGTTCAAATAACGGGAAAACATGTTAGAAAGAATTGTAGATTCACACGTGATTCAATGTTAAATCACATTGTGTATTGTAAAGTCACATGAATTCCTTATTTGTAGTTACAAGTGCAGAATATCCGGGGAAACATTTATCTTCGGTAGCTTTTCATTGATTCGTATTGTTAAAATTGCTACTAGATATTTTAGTCTTTTTAATAGCCCTCTATTAATTTATTTCGAAAAGTTAAGAAGAATTTCATTTGTTGTCATATTAGCTAAATGTAAGACTATTAAAGTTCAATATTTATTACCGTGTACATTCAAGGGTCTAATCATGTTAAAGTAACAAATCGTCTTAACATAAATCCTCCATATGTCGTCCAATAATAGTGATTAATAAAATGCTATTACTAGGAAATATACACTGAGAGAAATGCTATATGAATTATTAAAAGTTCTGTACGAAAAATTACTATTTTTTTTAGTGAACTGATGATATAACGTTTATTCTACCATATGTTACTATAATTATAGAAGGAATTACTATGAACGGATGAGAAATATTACTATCTTTTAATAGTAAAATTCGTATCTTCGTAAATTTGCTCATAAATTATAGGAATAATTAGTAGAAAATATAGTAAATTTTAGACTCATTAATTGAAAAAGTAGAAGGTAGATGGCGTTATGTACTAAATTGTAAGTTATAAATTCATATGCTTGATAGTAATTTTTGTTATGTAACTTAGTAAACCGAATGATGCTCTACCTTCGTATAGATAAAAATGCGTCACAACATAAGGTGTCTGTTTAGGTTAACGGCTTGGCCTCCGGCTTTGTGTCTACAAGTTCCAAACTGCGATCCTCCACAAGAGTGTAAAAATTTCGAAAATAAATTATGTTTAGCGCGTGTAAGTTTGTCAATGTTATTAATATTAATGCGAGAAATGATGATAAAAGAGGGAACGTTGTTTTTTAATATTTACTTCCTAACCTAAAAATTCAAATGTGATAGTAAAAATTAAAACGCACGTTGGAAAATGTCATATAATTCCGTCATATCCTGAACATGCCATACAAAAATAGTAATTTTTCGTACACAACTTTTAATAATTCATATAAAATTTCTCTCAGTGTAACACTATCACTATGCAAAATTTGGAAGATTTGTTTAAAAGTCTTAAAAATACAATTTAAAACACACGCGTTGCATTCTTTTGAATAAATAAATGAATGTATCTGATAGCAAAATGCAAGCTTCAGACCGTTACTAAACAAAATGTAACTATTTGCAGATGCAATCAAGATGATTTAAATTATCAGAATAAAAGAGAATGGAAAATAATGTATCGAATTGTAATAAATTAACCTCTCTTTTACTGACTTTCTCGAATTATTTGTGAGCCTTTTATTGTTTCGTTGGCACGAATGAAACTCATTGATGATACAGACTGAATTTAATATCATGACTCTATTACTTTGTGGCATATTTATGCCTTTGTCTTTAACACATAAATGAGCGAGACAAAAGTATACCCCGGGGGAACAGGATAACGATTTGGAAGGCTTGTACAGACTTGGCCTTTTCAGCTTGTTTTGTACAAATTTCAAAATAAGTAAAATATAACATGAACAGGGCTGATAGCGGTGTCTTGCCTAAATATTAGGTAGTTTAGGAAAGCCCATAAGGAAAGCCCATAATGCACATAATTTTATTTTTTTAATATCTTGAAATATTTAACAAACGAACGGCGCAATGTTATTCTCGCTTCATCCTTTATTATTCTCGCTTTATCCTTACCTCTCGTTTGCCGCTCGAAGGCACTTAACATCTGTTTTCCGGACCATACTGCATTAAATTGACATTTCCCCATAACAAATAGTTATTCAATTGAAAATCTGAAATTAAAAAAATCGAAAAATTTATTTTAAATAAAAATTAAGTAATTTCAGATTGCTAATCACGAACCTAAATTTTGTAATATCATGAAACAGATTTCCCGACAATCTGTCTTCGAATATATTCAATTTCAAACGCTTGTACATAAAAAGGGACTTTTAGGGACTTTTGGCGAAAAAAGAGACTTTCTAGGGACTTTGTTAAAAAAAACCATGTAGCAGCCCTACATTAAGCATCCCTATCGGTTTCGAAAAGTTATAATTACTAGAAGATATATTATCAACATTAATTCTGAGGATCATGTGCTAAAGATACCATAGTTGGCGATTTATTTTGTCATTTTTTGTCTGCTCGGATATTTGCACAAAATAGCAGGCTGAAAAGGTCAAGACTGTACGATAGGACGCTTTTCAAATCTGATTTTTAGTTTTAGACGCATTTTGGTTCTGATTGTGTTCCCACAACAGATTTGTATGCAGTAAATCAATTCTATTTTTACCATGTTGAATCAATCGAGTACTTTGAATTCTTTTGTATCCAGTGTATTTCATTTCATTTAATGACTCATTACCAACCGCAAATATCACTACATTTGTTAATGTTGATGTAAAGTTTGGCGACGTTGTGTTAGTCACACAGCATAATAATATTGTGAAATGCGTGGAGACCCAGATAACACACCGACGTCTAATATACGTACATGGGTGAATATCATATAATTTTAACATTGATGTTATTACTCAGTAGTTCCGACAATTTGCAACAAAAATTAAAATAAACTTATTGTACCGATTTATTTTCATAAGATTTAATTAGGCACACCTAAAAATACCAAAATTGATGACCTGAAATGGTACAATGTACTCCGAAAGTACCAAAATGTCACCGTCAAGTCCTGTCAACATACAAACTTACAGACTGCGTAGATATTTCTCATGCAATGACACTAATTTGAACGAAATGAAGTATGTGGCTTCAAAGGTGACATTTCCAAATAGTTTTTGTTTACGTGCGAAAGGTTAAAATGTGTCGCGGAACATCGCTATTAATCAGAATCGAAGCGTCAATAGTTTTGTGTCGCGGTCAGTCCCCTCCCCAACAACGCAGAGGTTGAAAAAACGTTAATGTTCGTTTGTTCTACTTATATTAAACGTTCAAATGTCCGTAGCTAAAAAAATTGAAACGTTCGTTTTACGTATTTTAAACGTATGTGAATACATTAACGTTTTAAACACGTAGAACAAACGTTTCAAGGTTTTTCCTGCGGACATTTGATCGTTTAAAATAAGTAGAACAAACATACATCAACGTTTTTTCAACCTTCGGTATTTTCTGTATTGTTGGGGTAGACTATTCATAATATTTCATGTAAGGCAGTAATAATTAAAGTTCGGAACATACGTGAAAAAGAATTAATTACATTTTTATAAAAAGACCTATGTGAATAATTTTAATTAAATGAAATGTAGAACTTTATTTAACTTTTAAAACAGAAACAACTAATGAATTAAGTGTGCAAAATTAAGTTATGTAATGCTACATATGTTTACATAAGTAAATGGATTGCAAAACATTACATATTACATTATAAGAAACTAACTTCTCTTAAAATGTGTATGTTAATTAAAATCTTATATATACAAACACATTATTTTTCTGGTAATTTCGTTGCAAAGCTATCTTAGCATCAAATGTCATTTAAAACATCGAAACAGTATCAAAAAGTCTATACATCTACAAGACATAAAATAACAATGACAGTTTTGACAAATGCAAAGAATACATGAATAATCGGAACCCCTTAAGACATACGATAATTATCGAATCAAGTTTCTCTAGTAATGCCAAGTTTCTAAAAGTTTATACTTTTAGAAAATATTCGACACATAACAGAATATAATATCTCAGTAAACGAGAAAAAACATCATTTAACTATTTTCAAATCCTGTATAGAACTACAAACCATAAGAGAACTTTGTGGAAACTTATAAACGCACATCAAAAGCTATTAAAATCATATGAAAATACATATTCCTATGGTTTAATTAGTTTTCATAATTGATAGCTTTTCTAGGGAAATAGTTGAATAAGGTTCTGTTATTTTTTGATTACTGGGATGATTTCATCATTAGTACATTACGTACAAAATATTGATTATGTACGACCTGAATATATAACAATAAACAAGTCCCCTTCTTAGACCTGTGATGTGTTGGATCACTATGAGAATTCAAATACTGACAACCACATTTTCGTGTTCCATAAATTCCATTTACATACTTTGCACAATATTAATGAAATTACATTCCTAAATAAGATTTCGGATTGTTGATTTTAAAATGTGAAACAATTCCAATTGTTTCAAAAATGTGTATCACATTCATCAGCGCAATGAAAAAATAGTCCTTACAAAAATAAAACTTAAATATTGATAAAAAAATCATAATAATAGACAGAAATAAAAAGTGCAGTGATCCATCTGAAATTCGTTTACGGTTATAGCAGAAAAAGCAAGAATTCTCACTGTCTCTTCCTGCAT
>JABFOW010000954.1:0-10067 GCA_022817725.1 Archaeoteleia sp. ZL-2020
AGATACACAAACAAAAATGCGTGTGTAAAGCATATCAGCTCTTCAAATCAAAAGGAAAAGTGTATATTATGTATATATATGTATAATAAATCTTTTTATATTGCCTTAAGCGAACCTGTAATATAATAAACACCATATATAACAAATTTAATTTTTTAGTTGAAGCGAGTCAAAAATGCAGAAAAATTTTACTCACCATATATCTGAAATCTGTTACACAGACAAAAATTTTGGTACGTTGATTGAATTTAATAAATACTGTGTATAAAATTAAAAGGTCATGCAATATAAATAATAATAATTAAAGTAAACACAATCAGCATGGTTGTTTACTTCAGTAATGAAAATACAAAATAAAAAATCGTAGTTACTAATATTTATTAAATTATGTTACCTGTTTGTACAAATCCACTTCTATCTAACCTTGACCTTCTTAGGCCCATTTATATTTACAAATATATATCAGTTCTGAAAATGTTGTCAGCATAGATATTCTTAATTACTGCTTCCTTTGAAAATTGACCTGAAAAGTAAATAATAATATCCACAAAGTAAACAAACTTCAATTGAATTTCATTTAGTTCATTCTTTATTATATATTTTTTTTAACTTATCTGACAGAAACTGGATCCAGGATGATGGGATGCTTCATTATTGATTGAAATACAGTAGCTTCAGGCCACAATGATTTTCAAATCAAATGAAATATTTTCACTAATGTAACCTAACTTTTCTTATTTCTTATATATTTTATTATTATTTAAGTTTTTAAAAATGGCTTTAGACAGATTTTTAAATCACTTATATGATGAACGATAGTGCTGCTATTATTGTATAAATTAGTGGAGATAAGTAGAACAGAAAGAGAAGAAATGAGAGACATCACGATTGGTTAACCAGGGTTGACTCTCATAAAACAATTTTTAATTCGTAAAGAAAGAGACAGCTATATACGAAAAACTGAAAATGTCATTCAATACGCCTCTATTTAAAAAATTGGATAATTATATGTCACGCTCAAAACATTAAACGCATTTAAACATGTTGTTTATGTTATTATTACTATGAAAAATGCAATGTAAGAATTGTCTCTCTTTCCAATCTGTTCTTGTTACAGAAAAGGATTAGCTCGATCGTTACGTCATCTAAAAGGCGGTTTTTTTAAACTCTTGGCGTGATTCGTTCTGGCGAATTAAACATATTAAGCAATTAAGTAAGACAATTTATTTCTATCATTACGAGAAACGTTTACAAAGTCTTGTAACCACAGGCGCTATCTGAGAAATAAACTTATACATTTTTCTCTTCTCAATTTCTTTCCTTTATTAAAATACCCACAATTTAATATGTGCTACGCGTAGGATATTCCGTCTATGCCTATCCACTATATAATGCAAATTTCTACTGCCGATTCCTTTGTATGCCCCTTGATGCTAGGCAATCCTTTATACTCGCCACTTCGCGCGTAGATTCCTTATTCTTCTCTATACAATATTTATTCGACGTTTCCTTGATTGGCTTCTATCTACTACACTAATTGTTACAATATAATCTCTATCTATCATTCCTTTATCTGCCCTTGTAGATTAGGCTATTCGGTATACTTGGCGCTTTTATTGGATATAACTCAAAGTGCCCCTGTTTGCTATGCTATCCCTTTGTACATTCATAATTTCATCGGAGATTTCTTTTACCTGCCCCTGTCTCTATGCTACCCGTTGCATCGCGTATCATCGGTTTTCCTTTCCTCTAATTATCTTTCTCTCATGCGTCGGTGTTCCCTGTGTCTATGCTACACTCTATACCGCGTTCTATCGGTCTCTTCCCTGTCTAACGCTGTGGCTACTTGGTCGCCACCTAGCTTGGGTACCCCCTGCTCTGCCCTTTCTCGCGGCCGCTTGTTTCTCCTCCTGACACTAGTCGCCCTTCCTACCTAATCGGTGCTGTGCTTCATTCATGCAAGCCGTCGCTACCCGAAGTTATATACACTTCGGTAAGAGAGCGAACGGGCAATCCCGAGCTCCTTCCCAACTCTCTCTCTAGCGCTTCGTTCACCCAAGCCGTCACCACGAACAGCTATGTACACTTCAAGAGGGGAGCGGAAGAGAGCTCCTGAGCTCTTTTCCGACTTTTCGGTTTCGCCGTACGCTGTCCAGCAGTCACCACCTGAATTAAAAAAAACCTTTATAAGTCAATGATTTGGAGTTTATACTGATTGTTTGTCGTGTGCTCATTTCATCATTGAGAAGAATCACAACCAGAATCAATCATGGATAAGTATCTATAATAAATATAATTCTGCTGTAAATTTGTAATATTAATTTCAATTCATCAAAAAAATGTTCCAAAAATTAAATATCAAACATTTTGGGAAACATATTACAATACATATAATTTAATTTTGCCTTATTTATGAATTATAAAATTTATAACTAGAACAAGATGTTAAGTCCGTTGTCACGTTTGAATGTTGGCGCCATTGTGAAACGGGCGCGAGCGCCACCGAGCATCAGCTCGGGAGGGAGGCGAGGGAGATATTAAGAATAAAAAAGGAAAGGAAAGGAGAGCACGAGTTTTTATTCATTAATCAATCATATTATACAGTCCACTACGAAAGTACAATTGAACAAAATACAAGGTCCTCATCGAAAAAGCGTCCTTGTGAACATATTTTGGTCCGTCGAGCCGGATTTAATTGGCATAGTCGTCCTCATAGACGAAAATCAGCAAACTAACCTCAAAAAGTATTCAGGAGACACATGTATTACGAAGATGGATAAGCATGCACAACAGTTCTTGAATGCTACGTGAGTAAGCAAGCAGTGCAAACATATAAAGAAGAATCGGGCAAACAAGTTGCCAGACAACAATTTGGGAAGACACAACCCAGTAATATAACCAACGTGTGAGTACAATCAAGCATTCCAATCCCAGTTTTCCGGTATACAAACAATCTAAATATAAAACATGACCTTTCCTTACATCATTTTACCTTCGGCGATATCTGTGCTAATCGTATTTCATGAATTTAGTTTGTTGTTCTCATTGCTATCATATGTAGTTAACACAAATTACAATCAATATATAAACAAGTGGAGTAACCTAATAAAGAGAAAACTTAAAATAAAGGTACGTGTTATTGCTTATTAAGGTTATAACGGAATTACATCGTATGCTATTGGTATATTAAAAGCAAATCATTGCATTATGGCTGAGTTTAAATCATTGATTCGCAAACGTGGCTCGTGTAAAGCACGAATCACAGCATTTCATAATTAGTTAGAAAGTCTCAAATGTCAAATAGCAGAAAGTAAGTTAGTTCTAGACGATCAGATACTTGAACTAGAGCAGCGTCTAGAACGGTTTCAGGGGATATTTCCAGAATATCATAAGTATCAAGATGAAATAGACGAGCTAGTAGGAGACCAGGAAATCGAGAAGCAGTACGACGAAAGGATAATGGTCGAAGAAGATATCTGCAGACAAATAGCATTGGCCAAGTATATTTTGCAAGAGTCGCGTGCTGCAGGCGAGGGCTTAGCACATGGCGAGACAAAGACTAGAGCACCAGGTAGTTCTAACGAAAGGACAACATCAGGTGACATAAAGATGCCAGATTGGAAGCTACCTCGTTTCGACGGCTCTTACAATAAATGGTCGTTGTTTTACGAATCATTTAAGGCAACTATCCATGAAAATAGAAATCTCGTACCAATAAAGAAACTGCAGTACTTGACAGGTGCCTTGGATGGTGAGGCAGCCCAAGTTATACAAGGACTACCATTGACAGCAGCGAATTACGAAATCGCTTGGAGTTTGATAGTCAAAAGGTATGAAAATACAAATTTGAGGATTCACAATCATATTAAAAACATTGTGAATCATCCAGGAATTGCAAACGAGTCATTTTCAGTGTTGAGACAGTTATTGGACACAATTCAAAGCAACTTGAGAGCTTTAGAAACATTAGGTCAACCTGTACAGGAGTGGAGTAGTCTGTTAATTTATTTGATTTCAGAAAAGTTTGATGTAAATACAAAACGAGAATGGGAAATTAAATTAACAGAAGAAGATCAACTTCCAAAGACAGAAACATTGCTGGATTTTCTTGAAAAGAGGTACACATTCTTCGAAAAGATGGACAAAACAACTACATCATTGCAAGAAACAAGTCATCCACGAAGTACAAATAAATATGTTCGCAATCAACGGACAATAACGAATCTCACTTCCACCTCTCATCATGAGTGCCCAATTTGCCATGGTCAGCATGGTGTTTACTCATGCAAAACATTTCTTGACTTACCAATAAGCTCTAGGATAAAGGAAATCAAAAGATTGAAACGGTGTTTTAATTGTTTACGACCCAATCACACAGCAACAGACTGTCGTTCTGAAAAACGTTGTCGAGAATGCTCTAAGTTGCACAACACGATGCTTCACTTGAAACAATCAGAAAACACTCATCAACATCAGGAAGATGATATCACACAACCAACAATGGTTAATCACAACACAAATGGTGCACAAGTACACCATGTTTTGCCGACTGCCATTGTTAAAATAATCGCTTCTAATGGAGATCTACACGAATGTACAGCGCTGCTTGATTCTGGGGCCCAATCCAATTTTATAACAAAGGACTTGTGTCACAAACTGAAACTGTCCACGAAAAAGGTTAACATACCTGTTTTGGGCATTAATCAGACACAAGCCACAATTTTTGAAACCACAAAAACAACTATATATTCAAAACACAGCAACAGCTGGCAGCTGCGCTGGATTTGTTGGTTATTCCAAAAATTACACCGAATTTACCAAGCGAATCATTAAACGCAACCAAACTTAAGCTTCCAGAGAAATTAAAGCTAGCTGATCCTCAGTTTCATAAACAAAAGGCAATTGATTTACTCATAGGCGTGGATTTGTTCTGGAACCTCCTCTGTCAAGAGCCTCAGAAACATCCATATTTATACAAAACCAAATTGGGTTACATTGTTTCAGGCAAGATTCCGCAAAGCAACAAAGACAATAAAGGTAGTATTTGCAATCTCACAACGACGTGGAACGATATATCACAACAATTGCAAAAATTTTGGGAAATAGAAGATTGCGCCGCGACCAGGCCACAATCAGATGAAGAAGTCGCATGCGAACGACATTTCGTGGAAACCACTAGACGGGATGACAAGGGAAGATTTGTAGTATCTATCCCATTTAAACAACCGGTAGACTCATTGGGAACTTCAAGGACATCAGCAATGCGCCAATTCAAGTATTTAGAATCGCGATTCAAGAACAATTCAGAACTGCAGAATAAATATACGACATTCATGGAAGAATATGAATGTCTGGGACACATGACACAAGTAGAGGACGAATCGTATACAACGCCAACGTATTATATGCCACATCACGGGGTGATTAAGGACACTAGCTTGACAACCAAGCTTAGGGTTGTTTTTAATGCCTCTGCGCCAACATCAACTGGAATATCAATCAACAATTTACAAATGGTTGGCCCAACCATGCAACCAAATTTATTAGACATTCTCCTGAGATTTAGACAACATTCATATGTTGTGAGTGCAGACGTAGCGATGATGTATCGCCAAATACTCATCGACCCTCAACAACGTCCTCTCCAAAGAATCATTTGGCGGTCAAATCCGACAGAACCGATAGGCACATATGAATCGAAAACCGTTACATACGGAATGGCCTCCAGTCCATTTCTGGCGATTAGATGCTTGTTTCAATTGGGACAGGACTGTCAAAAGTCGCACCCAATGGTTGCCTACATGATTTGCAATTCAATGTATGTAGATGACTTGCTTCATGGGTTCGACAATAAAGATGACGCGATACAGTCTTGCAAAGACATTAAGCAAGTATTGGCTTCGGGTGGATTTAACCTAAGAAAATGGGTGTCAAACGATCCACAAATAATTGATCAAATCGAGACTTCAAACTCAGCATACGAAACATTGAGAATAGGACAGGATGAAACCATTAAAACACTTGGTTTATACTGGTCATGCGCAGATGATGTTCTACACTACGAAGTTAAGTTTGACTTAGAGTCGAATAATATGACAAAACGTGGAATATTATCAGTAATTGCACGGATGTTTGATCCACTAGGACTCCTTAGTCCATGCATGATAATTGCAAAGGTTCTTCTTCAAGATATATGGAAATTGAAATTACCATGGGATCAGCAGTTGCCTAACGAATTGAACAAAAAATGGGCAAGATACGCCTCTGAACTCCCATCACTTGACAAAGTACGTATCACTCGTCAAAGTTGTTGTACGGCACCTGCAAGGATACAGCTGCATGCATTCTCAGACGCAAGCATGACAGCGTACGGAGCGTGCATATACCTTAGGTCCGTTGACGTTTCAGGTGAAATCAGTGTCAATTTGTTATGCGCGAAATCGAGAGTTACGCCATTGGCGCAAAGCGCTAAGGCACAAACAATACCACGGTTAGAATTGTGTGCCGCACAAATTTCAGCACGGCTTGTACAAACAGTCACGTCGTCTTTAACACTTCATCTCGATCAAATATTTTATTGGTGCGACTCCACCATAGTCTTGTGTTGGCTCAAGGGAGACGCAAGCACACTAAACAGCTTCGTTGGAAACAGAGTGAGAGATATTCAATCCAAATCAGATATCAGTAATTGGCGGCATGTGGCGTCGGGTGACAATCCCGCAGACTTACTGTCACGAGGAGTGTATCCAAGATCGCTAATTACATGCAGTTTTTGGTGGACGGGTCCTGCATGGCTATCCGATCAGGAAATGCATTGGCCCAGCACACACTTCGAGAATCCTGAGTTGCCAGAAATCAAACCCAAGGTGCTTCATGCAAACGCTAATACTCAAACTCACGATAGAATGATCGTGTTTGAAAATTATTCCAGTCTTGATCGTCTGGAGAGAATAGTGGCTCGATGTCTGCGTTTCATACACAACAGTAAACAAGCCAAGAACAACAGAAGAACTGGTCCAATCAAAATGTCAGAATTGACGGAGGCGAGTGTGCGATTAACACGGGTCGCTCAGCAGGAATCGTTTCCATGTGAATTGAAATTGATTTCGCAGGGGAAACCTCTCAACTCAAGAAGCAAGCTTTTGAAATTGAATCCATTCATACATGATGATGGTACACTCAGAGTAGGGGGTCGCCTTGCACAATCGCAATATATGTTCGAAAAGCGTCATCCATTGATCATATCATCGAAGCATACATTCACACGACTTCTGTTTGTTCGAGAGCACAAGCGATTGCTACATGTGGGTCCTCAAACGTTACTGGCTTCCTTAAGAGAAGAGTATTGGCCAATCGCTGGAAGAAATTTAGCGAAACAAGTAGTCCATGACTGCGTTAGGTGTTTTCGTGCGAATCCGCGAAGCACTGTTCCATTGATGGGAAACCTACCACAAGATCGTGTCACTCCTGCACCAGCCTTTCAAACAACCGGGGTGGACTATGCTGGTCCGTTCATGATAAAGGAACGAAGGGGTCGAGGATGCAGGACCTCGAAGGGGTATATATGTTTATTTGTATGCTTTACTACACGAGCTATACATTTGGAACTCGTGTCGGATCTTTCAACCGAAGCATTTATAGCCGCATTGCGAAGATTTGCAGCTCGCCGTGGGATGCCCGCCCGAGTGTACTCGGATAACGGGTCCAATTTCGTTGGCGCTCACTCTGAACTTCAGGAATTGGGGAAGTTCCTCAAAGAAAACGAACTCAGTTTATCGGAACAATTGAAAAATGATCGGTTTAATTGGATTTTCATCCCTGCATATTCCAATGTCGTACGTACTGCATAATCCCTGCATACTCCAATGTCGTACGAAGTGGAAGGTAAACCAAAGGAATCTACGAAGGGACGATTTAGTGATTATCAAAGAGGATAATTTGCCACCCATGAGATGGCTGCTGGGACGAGTGGAAGAACTTCACCCAGGCACAGATGGCGTCGTCAGAGTAGCATCAGTAAAAACGACAAGGGGCACTATTCGCAGAGCCGTGGTCAAACTATGTCCCCTACCGATTGCATCTTAAAGGCTTTATCAGAATTGACACCATGCACACGATCAAATTTAAATTCGCTTTATGTATTCTTTGTTACATTTTATTGTATTGAAAGATTGTTAACTTTCAAGGCGGGGAGTATGTTAAGTCAGTTATGACGTTTGAGTTTTCGCGCCAATGTGAAACGGGCGCAAGCGCCACCGAGCATAAGCTCGAGTGGGCGGCGGATGTTTTTGAGACAGATAATAAACAGGTTGAGATTGAATGGTAGCACGAGGCTTTATTCTTTAACAAATCATTTTTATACAGTCCACTACGAAAAGCACAATTGAATATAAGACGCAAGGTGCTCAACGACACATCGTACTTGTGAACAAAATTTGGTCCAAACGAGCTGGATTTAATTGGCGTAGTCGTCCTCATAGACGAAAATCAGCAAACTAACCTCAAAAGTATTCATGAGACACATGTGCGTAACATTACGAATAGAGATAAGCATGCACAACAGGTCTTGAGTGTTACGTGAGTAAACAAGCAGTTCAAACATATAAGGAAGAATCGGGCAAACAATTTGCCAGACAACAATTTGTGTGAGTACAATCAAGCATTCCAATCCCAGTTTCCATTATACAAACAATCTAAATATAAAACATAACCTTTCCTTACATCATTTACCTTCGGCGATAGCTGTGCTAAACGTATTTCATGAATTTAGTTTGTTATTATCATTGCTATCATATGTAGTCAACACGAGTTACAATCAATACATAAACAAGTGGAGTAACCTAATAGAGAGAAAACTTAAAATCACAATACTTATTATTGCTTTATTAAGGTTATAACTGAAGTACATCGTATGCTATCGTCATATTAAAGCAAATCATTTCATTATGGCTGAGTTAAAATCATTGATTCGCAAACGTGGCTCGTGTAAAGCACGAATCACAGCTTTTCATAATTATTTAGAAATTCTCAAATGTCAAATGGCAGAAAATAAGTTAGTTCAAAACGATCAGATACTTGAACTAGAGCAGCGTCTAGAGCGGTTTCAGATGATATTTCCAGAATATCATAATTATCAGGATGAAATAGACGAGCTAGTAGGAGAGCAGGAAATCGAGAAGCAGTACGACGAAAGGATTATGGTTGAAGAAGATATATGCAGACAAATAGCACTGGCCAAGTATATTTTGCAAGAGTCGCGTCCTGCAGACGAGGAGGGCTTAGCACATGGCCAGACAGCGACTAGAGTACCAGGTGGGTCTAACGAAAGGACAACATCAGGTGACATAAAGATGCCAGACTGGAAGCTACCTCGTTTCGACGGGTCTTACAATAAATGGTCGTTGTTTTACGAATCATTTAAGGCAACTATTCATGAAAATAGAAATCTCGTACCAATAAAGAAACTGCAGTACTTGACAGGTGCCTTGGACGGCGAGGCAGCACAAGTTATACAAGGACTACCATTGACAGCAGCGAATTACGAAATCGCTTGGAGTTTGATAGTAAAAAGGTATGAGAATACCAATTTGAGGATTCACAATCATATTAAAAACATTGTGAATCACCCAGGAATCGGAAAAGAGTCCTTTTCAGTGTTGAGACAGTTATTGGACACAATTCAAAGCAACTTGAGAGCTTTAGAAACATTAGGTCAACCAGTTCAGGAGTGGAGTAGTCTGTTGATTTATTTGATTTCAGAAAAGTTTGATGTAAATACAAAGCGAGAATGGGAAATTAAACTAACAGAAGAAGATCAACTTCCAAAGACAGAAACATTGCTGGATTTTCTTGAAAAGAGGTGCACATTTTTGGAAAAAATGGACAAAACAACGACATCATTGCAAGAAACAAGTCATCCACGAAGTACAAATAAATATGGTCGCAATCAACGGACAATAACGAATCTCACTTCCACCTCTCATCATGAGTGCCCAATTTGCCATGGTCAGCATGGTGTTTACTCATGCAAAACATTTCTTGACTTACCAATAAGCTCTAGGATAAAG
>JABFOW010000955.1:0-10056 GCA_022817725.1 Archaeoteleia sp. ZL-2020
CAACGTAAAAGAATGTATTACAATGCAATGGTATTTTTATCATTTTGAAACATGTTAATTTTTCCATATTTTTTTGTTATGATAATTTCTCACATAATTCTGAATGTAATATTTTTATGATCGTTTTTTTCAATGTAATGTTATGTGCAAAACTCTACGTAACTCATAAACAAAATTAAATCATGAAGGATATTATGTCATTATTATTTTCTAATTTACTCGTAAATAAAACTTTACATTGTATAAATTACTGAAGAAGATTACTTCTCGAAGATAAACTGCGAAAAAATTAACGACATTTCATGTTATAAATGACCTTGCACGTTTAATCTGTATTTGTAACTACACATAGTTAGAAATGCAGACTACATGCATCAAAACAGGGCTAAGGTGATAATGTTACATAATCTCAAACAAAAGTCATTTAATGTAGACAAATTTATTATTTGTCCCACAATTGTACACAGAGAAAAATAGTTTGAACCGTGTAACATGCCAAACGAAACTGAAATGTTTCTGTAACGTGTCATAGAATGAAATAAACAAGTCCCTGGAATATTAATGAATATTTCTAGTATCTCTATATGGTTGTCCAAGAATCTGCTAATACACTAACCGATAAAGAAACTAAAACAATATTTTAAATAAGAAAATAATATTTACTCGATATTTAAGAGTGGTTACAGTTAATGTGTAAGTAATTTATAAAGCAGTAATTAATCGTGCAATGTGCATATCTCAACACATTAATTTCACAAGTTGTTTTCACTTCTTTATATTGAGTTAATGCAGATGAAATACCATTCGAAAAACTACACTTTTGTGAAACAATTTTAAAACAGAATCTTTATAATAGGCGAATATCAAATGCACCGAATTAATTACGAAATTAAGAAATTCACAAACTTAGATTAGTCATTGTAGTCTTTAGATTTGTGAATATAATATGACAATTTGAGTACACTCTGTGTAAATGTCACCCATTTAATTCTTAATTTTGTATACATGTAAAATAATAATGAGTTATTATTGATCTGTTTGCATTGGACGAAGATAGCAATGACAATGAAATTTAAAAGTGTGCATACGATTTGTATTAAGATAAACATTTGCATGTTTTAGAAATGATACCACGGAGGGCTATACTGGGGTCAATGATGTTCCTAGCATGTATGTTTTCGTATGTTATACGAACAAATTTGTCCATTACTATTGTCGCCATGGTGAATCCCACGGGAATAGGCGCACATAAAGGACCAGCCTGCTTAATAGACACCGCTAATAGTACTGGAAATTTTACGTCAGGTCTCAAAGATGTTAGTAAAATGAACAAGATTAGTTACAAAAGTATATACAAATGAACAAAAATTTAGGAAAAATTGTCCTCTGATCAAATCTGCTTAGTTTACAAAGTTTGTAAATTTGGTTAAAAAAGTTTATGACGTTTGAATCTGAGATTCCAAAATTTCGTATGTGTTACAGAAAACATTACTTTTAAAATGTCTGAAATAGTGACCGCTAATTTCTTCAGAGCCAAATTTAATTTATAAATATTTATATATTTTATTTCTTATTTTTATAGTATGGCGAAAGGTTCGATTGGAATCAGCATATTCAAGGATTATTATTATCTGGTTATTTTTATGGTGTTTTACCAGCGAGTATTCCTGCGGGAATGTTGGCTGAGAAATTTGGAGGTTCCAGAGTCGTGGCGTAAGTGAAATACAAATATATACGCTTAAATTGCATTGCGTGGGGAACAGTGCATGTTATAAGAAAAAATGTTTGGTATAGTTTGTTATAATCCATATTTATTTAAATCTTTTTTCTTCTGTCCGATCAATAAGAAGTGATTATATTTCTGTTGAAATAGGTTTGCTACTTTAATACCTGCATTATTAAATCTTGCGATGCCATGGGCTGCTACCCTCCATTATGGTTTCGTCTTTGCACTTCGATTTTTAATGGGATTCTTTGGAGTAAGTCTTGTTTGACTTTTAATTAAATTGTATTTTTTTATTTATAGTTGCTGATATTGATTTCAATTGAAAAAAATTATTCATGCTTTTTAACTAAATAAAATTAACAAATTTACTATCGATCGAGGTGGCTTAAAAAATTAATTATTTCAAATAGTTTTATCTAAATTGGAGTATTTTAAAAACTTGTACTATATATTTACTTTCAGTAATAATTATTACGTATCAATAATAATTATAATAAATATTGATACGTGCATAACTTTGTTAGGATTTATGTATTAACACTCTGAAAATACTGATGAAATTAGCTTATTGCATACATTCATTAATTTGTGATAAATTAATTTTAAAAAATATGTCAATACCTTTCATACTTTAAATTCTGAATTTTAATAATAACTGGAATATTTATCTTTTTTACTAACCATTAAAATTGTATCCTTTAATTCGTATTTACAATGATAGAATAATGCATACGTGGTATTCAACCAGTATCACCAATAAAAAGAGGCTAATTTACAATCGAGAACAAATGGGCGATTTGTTATGGAGTCAATTGATCGCGTGTTAACAGTTACTACTTTGTCCAATTCATTGTTTTCTTGCAATGTTAATAGAACTCAGTTTAGATAATGTACTCAATAATATTTTCATTCAATTTAATGTGATTTTGTTTATTAAGAAATTAACACAATGCAATCAGTTTTATAATGTGATTAACGTTCTTCATATATGTTTAGTTTGTATTTGTGTATTAAAGGGAGCAGTATATCCAGCCCTACATGCGATGATTGCCAGATGGGTCCCTCCAAGTGAAAAGGGCATTTTCGTTTGGACTATGCAAGGTATGTAGTGGGTGACATTAGGTAAAACTGAGATAAAGATCAACAAATTAATGGTAAAGTAAACTACTTTGTTTACTACTTTACAATATTTCGTGTATTTAAATTATAACATTTTCTTCTTGATATAAGAAATTTTAATGCATAATAAAACTTATTGATAAAATATTCATTTTTTTTAACAATCTTTTGTTTAAAATGATTTAATAATCCTTATATTTCTGAAAACATATATAATTATAGGTTAGTTTTTTATTATCTCATTTTATTGTATTGCAATGATACATTTCTTTTTAAAAGTTTGGAAATTGAAGGAATGTTCTGTTTAGTTGTTTAACATCCTATTATTTCAAATTTATACATTCGTAGGTGGACCTTTCGGTACAGTCGTGACATTTGCTCTTTGCGGACAAGTCATAAGTACATGGGGCTGGAATGCAGCATACTATGTAACAAGTGGTCTTATGTTAATTTTCTACCTCATTTGGATGTTCCTGGCTTATGATACACCCGACGTTCATCCCACTATTACGGAAAAAGAAAAAAATTACATTAAACAACAAATTGGAACCAGTGTTACCAAGCAAAATGTTTGTTAATCAATATTTTTATTCTTTATATTAAACTAATTTCGATCATATTGTTTGTATTGAATATAAATTGTACTTAAATCATTTTTTTTCATGTAGAAGAAACATGCAATAGGTGTTAAAGTTGTATATTATTTTACAGAACAAATTGCCAGCCAAAAGTATGGCGACATCAGTGCCATTTTTGGTTCTCTTATGGGCACATTTCGCTAATATGTGGGGAATATACTTCATTGCAACAAATGGACCTAAATACACTCTTGAAGTTCTTGGCTTCAACATGAAATCTGTATGTAATTTATATTATAACTCAATACATAATTCTATAGATTTGCTAAAGTGTAATAAAAATTAGATTTTCTGATAATTAATTTTAAAAAATTATTTAATTTAAATATGATTAATGAGTGGTTAAAAAATATTACTGTAAAAATCGTTTGAATAGTATTTATATAATTATATAACATTCATTCATTTTAAAGATTTACTTTTTACGGCTATTGATATTGGCAAATGATAGCTGAGCTTCACATTAATATATTTATTTTTGTCTGAAAAGACCGCAAATTTTTTTTAATTAAACATTTATGTTAACTTTTTCATATTATTCAAGCATATCTTTTATTTTACTTTGTTAATATATTTGTACGTAATATTTAGTTATTTATAATTATATTAAAAGGGAAAGTTCGTAACTGATTAATTTGTATACAGGGCGGCGCTATAACCGGATTGCCATATATTGCTAGACTAGGGGCTGGCGTATTGTTTGCTGCAGCTGGCGATTATGTGAGGAGAAAGAAAATGCTTACTGTTACGTGGATACGCAAAACATTCATGCTTTTCTGTACGTATTATATCAATTCTATATCTCTTCATATCTTTTAATACAAAATAATATAGAATATTATCATTGTATACGAATTGTCTTAATTTTTACCATTTTGTTAATGTATTAGTCTTTATTATTGCAACGGCAGGACACAACAACATTTCAAACACTTTTCATTCAACAACTCATTTTTTTAACCATAAAACAATGCATTAATTTTATTGAATTAACCGAATTTTTGTTGAATCGTGAAAATTGTTTTTTTTTAATATATTGATACTACTAATAAGATCGTTATTTTCATCAGTGAAGTAAAGAGGATCACTTTTATCTATTGTTCGAGCTGTTATTGAGTTGAGGTAGTACTCGCGATGGGAAACAGCTAATTGAATAATTTTGTAAATATGTTCATAAAGCCTTCCTATGAATATATGTAACAATTTACAGTTTTACCAATGAAAAATGTTTCATTCGTGAATTATTTTAAGTAAATCTTATCATAATTTGTCGTTGTTCAACATACACGGAGAAAAATAATGCACTAAAAATAACATTAAATATCTTTAATAACACTGCATTTAAAAATATATTTTCAGCTCACTTGGGACCGTCTATATGTCTTGTCGTTATGACATACGCTGGCTGCGATTCTCTCACGGCAATATCGATGCTGGTCCTAGCGTTAGCTTTTAATGGTGCTGCATGTCAAACCAGTTTACAAAATCACCAGGACCTTGCTCCTAATTATGCTGGGTCTTTGTACGGTATTATGAATACTTTTGGCAGCTTCCCTGGATTCATTATACCGCCAATTATTGGTGCTCTTACCAATGAAAGAGTGAGTACATTTTTCTTATTACTCTCTAAAATTACATTATCAAATACCATATTTAGCAGAGATATTACATATATATTTACAATTTGTTTTAATATTTTTCTATTTGCAGAACGGAGTCGACGAATGGCGTATAATGTTCTGGATTTCTGCGGCAGTTTTTGCTTCTGCAACATTATTATTCTGGTTGTTCGGTTCCGCAGATATTCAGCCGTGGAACGATCTCAATAAACCAGTTATCCCTGAAGAGGAAGAAAAACAAATGACTAATATCAGTGCCAAAGAAGATCAAGCCGGTTCACAGACCGAGGAGGAAGAAGAAAACGTGCGGCTATAAATGCACCACTAATGGTTGCGAATGATCCTTCAAGCTTGTCGTTCGTTAGTTCAAAATTTATAGCAATAAGGAAAACGTATGCATCGCATTCAGATTCAGACACAATACTATTACAAAGGAACTTTTGCCAAGGTTCCATTTTTTTTACGCCAATGGATATTGAAAAAGTACACTTAGTTTACAATTTTCATGAAAAAGTAAAATATCATTAATTCATCTATTCGTTGCATAAATCAACTTTAAGAACCTCATGATTTCCGTGAGTGAATGTCAAGCAATCATTAATTGTGTCAAATCAGGGATTTATTAAGGAAGTTTTGCATTTATAATTTTATTATATTTCATCTTTTCTTTATAGAAAATTGTATAAAATGTTTTTGTATGTTACAGTTAATCTTGGCAGCTGATATTAAATATTTATTTTGAAATGATTGTTCTGATATTGTGAAAACTCATAAAAAGTACAATTATTAGATATGCATAATTTAAGCAATGAAGAAAGTGTGGATGGAAATTTAGTTTTTCCCGAATATAGACACAGTGTGCTTCCACTGATACATGTTGTAAAAAATCGATCACCTCTGCGACTAAAATTCTTAGAATGAAAAAGCCTACACGAGTCTAGAGTAATATAGTACGAGGAATCTTACATATTGTACACGTAAGTAGTATATTATTATTTTCATTTTATTTCATTTAATCGATACAAATATGGCCCATTTTGCTCTCTATATTAATTTACGTCTCGGCTGCGACACCGTGTTAAGATGTTAATTATTAAAATACCTTTAAAGTCAATTGTGCTCGTTGGTATGATGTGGTCGCTTTACACGTCAATCGTTCAAGCGTTGCAAACCGTATGCAATCTAGAATCTAAATATGACACTGTGTAGTCAATGGGTGGTATTCATCATAGTTCGTCAATGTGTATCTTTGAATTCATCTTCATAGTACAACAATTTAAAATTAGAACAGTATAAAATTAATTCTAAAAGTACAATATTTTGTAGTGTCTTTACAGAAGACACAGTATTTACGAAGTAAATATATATTTTGTAAACTTTTTTTGGCATTGAGCCGTTGTTGAACTCAGGAATCAAAATAATATTAGACAGGACTGGGCAGAATAAGGTCCGCGAATTTGAATTTTTACGTTGTAAAATTAACGTATACATTCTTAGAAATGTAGTTCTAAGATGCAGAATGAAATTTTCTTCTTTATAACGATATATTTGATTTAAGTTGAACACTTTATGTGTGAATTAATAAACGATGTAATTTAAAGAAGAAAATAGTATGTTAATTAGCAGTTATGAATGCGCACATATTTGTTTCACGCATATGTTTTCAATTCGTCTGTACGATAATTTATTTAACTGAAGTAACACTTGTTGATATGTCACGTATATTTTCGAGAAAAATAAATTTTATTTGATTCAAATGTTCAATTCTAAAAGTGTAGTATAATTCAAAGCGTCATCATTTCTGGCAAATGTACGTATTTTCTGTATTTACAGTGATAACATGTAATATGATTTTAGAAAAGTGTTGGTCCTTTAAAATCGTAGAAAATATAATATTGAATAAAATATATTTTGATATCTCAGAAAGGTCAGGAATACTCTTGACTCGTATTGACCTTGCATAGAGACTGACTTGTTGAAGCAGATGGTAATCTTGCAAATTTAAAAACTAAGATTTTTTTTTAAGTTATCCTTTTCAATAAATTATATCATGATATAAATATTATGAAACTTGTGTGTACTTTCATATAAATTAAAATACATGTTGTTAGATGTAATATAAAAATGTTTTTATAAGCCTTAATTACCATATCACTTATTGATAACAAAAATTTCTATGATGTATTTTGCATACATCCACAACTTTAATTACTTTCAAACCATACGTTTCAACTTTTCTTAATTAGTTGCTGAACTTTTAGAAATTACAGTCGTATTTAAGGTTATTATGTCAGTATTTCAATTAATTTATAATTTTTTAGGCAGGATATTTTCCATTGATATTAATCTCTGTTATTTGCTAGGTTTTTTAAATTACGAATACTATTTTCAGTCGAGTTTCTTGTTACATTATTACTCTAAGGACTGTAAATCTTTGCATTCATCACTCTCTTTGTATATAGGATAATATGAGGCGTCTCTGTAAAGAAAACATGTGTTATCTGTGCACAAATTCCCCTACGGAAATTTCGTGTATTTTCACTATTTGTGAAAGTATTTTTACAAGCTAGTGACTTTTGCACCACGCTCTATATACTTATATTTTAAATACAGGAATCTTTTAATTTAGGTATTGTTACACAGGGGTTTCTGTACTTTATATTCTTAAACTTTGTTATGTTTAATGACATAACGTTCACAGGGGAGGACAATGAGAATTTTAATACAAAATGACTACCAATCACGTAAAAATACATTGACTTAGTCTTGAAATGTAAAAAAATCGAGCTTAAAATTATTGGAACACTGAGTTCCAAAAAATTATGAGGAAATGTATAATATATTATAAATCTAGAAATTATATTTATTTGATAAATGTATATAATTCTGAATTTTATGACTACATTTGCATTGTAGTTATTTGTTATATTACATATAACTTTGGTTCAGTGCAATAATTTTGCGATCACTATAAGCCATTTCAGGATTAAATATTCTTCACGAATTTGATCTGCTCTCTTTCTCTTAATTCCTACGAATCCGGGATTCGATTTCTACTAACATCTTTAAACTTATCAAGCGCGAAAGATTTTTTTATCACATTTAGACTTTTATCGTTCTATTATTGATTTAGGTAAGAATAGAACACTAATGATGTCAATAAATTCTTGCTTTATTGCGTGATATAAAAGTCCAAGTTTCTAATCCATAAAATTGAGTTGCTTTATGCCATTAACGTATCTATTGTATTAAAATAACGTACTCGTTAGAGAATTGAATTATACTTATATAAGTGGTGGTAGTAATAGAGAGAAGCTCCAAGCAATATTTGCAATCATCCGTTTTAATAGCGAGCACAGTATATATGAACTTTGGCTATCATTTATAAATATCTTTTACGAATATTCTTCAGTCCTCTTATTTATAACTTGAATCACACAAACGTAAATATATCGTATATGAATATACATAATGATACCGTTGGGTCAGATTCAATTGTTCATAGATATTTACAATTAACACTGGTCATCATATAGTTTACGTTAAATATGTTAATTTTTGAAAATGCCTTTATTTATAGAACTATTAAATGAAATTATTTTAAACAAATAGTCATCACATCGTTTATTTCTTCAAATCATACTAAAAATATACATGGTTCTATCATTATGTTTAGTGTATATTCTCAAGAACTAGAGATAAATTTGAGTCTATAAAACGATGAATGTGTTTTTGCAACACTGTATTATATTTCTTCAACATTTCTTTAACTCTTTGTTAGTATAATTCTTATCTTTGTGTACATTCAGATCTCTCTAGAAGTCGAATCCGCGCGTCATGTTTCTGAGAATGATATGGTTTATTAGATTGTTCTCGAATGATATGTCGACGTCCCTATTCGGTATAGTCACGCGAGAGCTATATATATCTCCTTGTCTTGTCTTGTATCGATTATTTAGACTCATTGCGATGAGGCTGGATTATTGTTCATTATGGAAATATATAAAGTTTGGTCATGTATGTGGCAACTTGTGCTAGCGCGTCAGTGCAACATCTGTTGAAATGATCTATTGAAAGTCATATGCTCGCATTCAATGTAGTACTTATGTTTGCACATTAACTGTTGAATCATAATGCTTTTTCATTATAATATAAGTGGAATTTTCAATTGGTTGTACAATTTTAATGACCACAAACTTTAATTTTTAGGTTTGTGGCGGCTGTGTGACTATTTGTTTGGTTGATAATATATTTAATTTTAATAATAATCGATGTTCTAATGAAATATTTTCGAGTTGTCTGCGAATCATATTGACAAGGATTTTTCTCCATTTTCCTTTAAATTATTTAGACGAGATTTGAATGGATTATTCTATTACCAATCTATAGTTTAATTTTTGTTCAAACATTAATCTTTATGATGAAATGGCTATGTTTTTATTTTTCCTTTTATATACTTAAATTCGGAGTATATGTAATTCTATGGTATGTATTGGAATCTGTTGATTGTTGAAGGCAACCGAAATCGAATCACGAGATAAAGAGAGAGAATATGAGAAGAACGTTTTGGTATGCATAAATATGATGAAATACTTGATTTTGCGGTCCGCACTAGGATATCTACGGTTGTAAAAAATGAAAAGAACGGTGTTCACCTCTTTCTCTGTACCAAAGTATGGTCTCTGTTTTTCATTTTTTTCTTAATAATATATTGTGTTATTTTATAGTTTGAGGTAATTCAATATTCAAGATTACAAGGAACTGCCTGATTTAATTGGTTATCCAATTATACTGTATAAACAAGTATTGATCGATGCTTGATAATTTTTGAAAAGTGTTTTTCAAAATGTATAATTTATTAACTTTCCTAGGCCCAAATACAAATATGTAATCGATCTGGCGAACACAATAGGTAACGATATTTTGGATGTTCCATGTTTTGACTCTAAAGCCA
>JABFOW010000956.1:0-10056 GCA_022817725.1 Archaeoteleia sp. ZL-2020
CATCTTTTTAAAAAGTGATGTAATTTTATAAATAATGTATATAACTATTAGGGTTTGTAGCGATTTATTAATAATAAAAATATGTACATTCTTTCACAAAGTTATGCAAATCTATCATATACATTTCGGTAAAAAATGATTATAGCTATATTAATACATCAAACACAAACTTACGCAATATTAAATTCGATATTTTGCTATCAAGCAGTGCAGATATATGAAAATAATTTTAAAAAATGGCGTTGAACAATTTAATAATTTAATATTTTAAACTGCGTTGCTGATAAACTTTACAATTATAAATTTTATTTTATAATTATTGTGTAAAAATCAAAAGTATTTGAATATTTTTATTTAGTACATTATGTAAAGTTAATATTTATTATTTTCACTTAGTTTCACTGATTTCAAAATTAACTTTTGATTTATTTGCAATTGATAAATATTAATGTACACTTTATATTAAACATAATAATAATACTTTGTATTAATTACTACTTATATTCAATATATATTTTAAAAGATATTACATTTATATACAATACGCGTATGTGTGTCAAGAAAACCACAAAACGATATTTTAAAATTTAATGTCACAATTTTCGGCCAATATTTTTTAAAAAAATAACAAAATTACGAAATATTTTGAAATTTTAATTTTCATAAATATACATCCTTGATGTATAAATAATTAGCATTGAATTTAGACTTTGTTCCAAAATAGAACCATTCCTTTTGCACCATTTTATACAATCTGTTTATAAATAACTTTTTATAAACAAAAGTTGTTTCGAAACAAATAATAATCCACATAAAAAATACACAACCTTCATTTCACGAACAAAAGAAATATGAAATATAATAATTTTGTATACGATTCAATTTCATTGCCTTAAATATCGTGTACTAAACATTTGACATCCTTAAATGGTCATCTAAAGAACTACTATTGTCTTTTTGAATTTTTCGTTGTAAAAATAGTGGTCATTTGAATCTAATTTCAAATGAATTTTACAATTATTAGGGAGAACAATTCCAGGGACTAATATCAAGTCGCTACGCGATTAGATGCGCGGAGCATCATTTGATGGCTCAATTTGACATTGTGGTCTCTTAAGTACCTAATCAAATCGGCTTGTTTCTCAAGTAGCTCGGCGAGGTTTGAGCCTCTTTGATGATAACCCACTTCTCCACTTCCAGCGTAAGAATCTTGACTGAATGGTGTCAACCAGTCATCACGAGTGACATCTGGTTGTGGTTTCGAAGTGTTAAAGCTTCGGACGCGTTCTGCAATAAAAATATAAATAGTGTTAAAAATATACCGATATTTTAAAACAATGACGATTAAATAGTCAAAGAAATATTTAAAATATCGAAAAATAAGTCAAATACATAATTCAGTATTGCAGAATTAATTTAAAAAAATAAAATTTGCAATTTTATACAAAGCTAAAATAGATTTATCTAGTTCTGTACTTGGAACACATTTTTAACAATTGTTTAGATTTTATTGTGGTTTACTATTACAAAATTATATTACAAGGCAATTTTGTAAAATAACATATATAAAAATAGATTTAAATGTATGCTGTATTGAAAAACAGATAAAATGTATAAATTATGAAACATTTATATTACAAAACAATGTGAAAGTGTAACTTATATACTTATCAAGATAACCAAATTAATAATTTTATAGTATTGATCATTTCTTAGTTTTGGTATTGCTAAACAATGATATATTTAAAATTGGCTTTGTAACATAAATAACTAAGCGCACCCGTCGTATAAACGGAATGCTCAAGGTTCTAATCCTGGTCAGGACATGGTGAATTTTTTGAGTGTATGTCATTATTTCTAATTATTTAATATTTATAATTTGAAAATATTTCAATTTAGACATAATTCAAATTTTCGCGCTCATGCAAAATTAGCATGTGCAAACCTTGGTTATGTTTCTGTCATATAAATGATACGAAATTTATATATAAATTAACTTTAATTAATCTTGTCTCAGAAGTTAATTAAATTCTTTTATACAAATAACTATGTATTTTTTAACTACAAATACACATCTGATAAAATCTATTCATATTATAAATGCTTAGTAATATATTAAAATAAAACTAATAAAAATAAAAAGAATATCAAAGTCATTTTCTGTTGTGAGATTAGAAATGGGAATTTAAAAAATAGTTGTGATTGCTCTTAGTTTGATGCATCTAAAATATTATTACATGTGATAACATGAACCATGTTTATTAAAATAATCTATTAAAAATTGCATATATATTTATTTTTAACTCATATTACATTTTTTCTAAATAAGGGCTGTGATATCTATATATTCCTAATAATCTCTGGATTTAAATAATTATACTTACTGATGTAATTAATATAAACTGGTACAATAATCATCATTTCAATAGTTGTCAAAAACAACACATAATTAATTGGCGTCAACCATTCTGAAGCTCGACAGTATTCCTCATAATCTGCTTTATGTGTGTGATGCAAAATTACAGCTATGAACAAGTAGGCTGTGTTCCACAGTGACACAACAAAGAAAGGTGTTCTCACTCTTTGGTAAGTAGACTGATAAAACTCTAAATAACCAGAGATACGAAGATTATGATGCCTATATCGAAGTGTACTGTCCGCTATTAAAACGATTAGCCAGTAAAAGCAATGGAGGTATAAGTATATAAAGTAAGTGTCACATTTATTTTTCTCTTCTGGCCATATCGATATAAATACTATGCCCGTTATTTCTAACGCTATCTGAAATGTTTGATCAAAATTAGTTTAGGATAATTGTACAATAGTGGACATATCTGGATTATTAACAATTAATATTAATACTCACCCCCAAAACAAGCGGAATTAATACAATTGGGGTGGTATCTAATTTTTTGAAAACTTCGTGCTCTTGCGATACCAAGACAGGCTGAAGATACTCTTCATCGTCCATATTCAATGATCCATCAAAAAATACAGCACCCTGATATATGTAATTATTTTGTGAACAATCATGGTAGTATTTTATTAATACTTTGAAACATATTTTTGGAGGTCTATAATTGCTAGTAACCTCAAATTTTACAAAATATGTCAGTAATTATGAAAAAAATTAATATCTTGTTAATTATTGTATGAACAGTAACAATTTTAGTTTAAACCACGACTAACTTATTGCCGATTTTAAAACTATTTAAAAAGTTTGAAATTTTAATTAAATACTTATTTGCTTACAAACAAAACAGTAGACTTCCAAAAACCATTTTTTAAAAGCAATTGCGACTTATATAAAACATAATTAAATGCAAAATACAAATAGTTAATAATAAACAAACACAAACAGACATAAATAGTACAACAGCAAATAAATGTACATTAAAGTACAAGCTAAAGAGATTGTTATAAAATTACA
The DNA here is from genome assembly GCA_022817725.1 of Archaeoteleia sp. ZL-2020. NCBI lineage: Eukaryota > Metazoa > Arthropoda > Insecta > Hymenoptera > Scelionidae > Archaeoteleia > Archaeoteleia sp. ZL-2020. The sequence goes on from JABFOW010000956.1 coordinate 3,431, forward strand.
TTATGTTTGCTAAAAAAATAAGTTTCTCAATATGTTTCTTGCATATTAGCAAAATTACTTTTACTTTGAAATTAAACACAGAATCCCAATATCTTTTTTGAAAAAACCAAAAGACACTCTTATAAAATATACTATATGTTTCATGACTACTGTCTCATAAAAACGTCGCATATTTTTGACTCATGAGTAAGCTTATCGATGAGTCATAATTAAAATAAAGAAATATTTACCTTATGCAAATCTACAATGCGAGAATTCTAATAATTTTAGAGCTGATGAACTAAACCTTAACAAGATATCGTAGTTAAACAAAAACCACATTTTATCAACTTACACCCCCAGCAGTATCCAAATGTCGAGCAAGACTAACCATTCCCCAGTAACAACAAATTGAAGAATTATATTGCGAATGTAAAACTTTCGATACACTCAGGTTTTTACGATGCTCTCATTTACCATTAATTAAACGCTTTTCGGACAAATAGCAATATGCACATTAACAATTCATTGCCGGTTTATATGTGAATAAAGCGCAAATAATATTTAAACATTGGTCAGCATTATTTAATACACTGAATGACACGAGTACACGTGAGCGAAAAGCAAGCATCAGATGAAGCTGGATTCTAAATACGGAAAATCTTAATAAAATGAATAACGTTTTTTTTATTAGTTTACGCTGTAACAAGTCTTATGTACTTTACGGTATTTTTTGTGCTTTATTTACATTTATGCAAGAGGTGAAAATTTACTCCGTTTGACTCCGCTAATCTCGACTCATGCAGATACTAGATACGAGATGGTATATTTTAATTAGGCGCCATCTGGAATAGAACGCTGAAGTTGTATTTCAGACATTTATTACCGCCTTCTTTCCCATATTTTAAACGTGTAAATATTTGTGAAATTTGATTAAAGATTTGAGAAATGAATAACGCTTGAAATTGTTAGAGTTTTTATGTACGTAATAAGCAGTGTAACGTTGAAATATTCACTTAATTTCATAAACTGCATAAACGCAATGATGCGCAAGATGATAAAATGATGATATTTTTTTTTTAGTTGTTTAGCGCTTTAATGCATACAAAAACCTATTAATATTTATACTTTTCTTATTTTGCACATTTTGTATCGCTGTTATATGAATATATCATATCGCAAAAATTCTAACGCATTAGCAAATAATAAAATCACATTTTTATACTTTTATGCACTGATGTAATCAGAACTATAGTATCGAACATGATATTATTTGGAGATTTTTTTTCTTAATTTTTCTGCTCCAGATTTTTGAGGTCATATACGAAGTTATTTTAACTTTCCGCGTCGAGATTTATCAGGTACCCTCACCAGCGTTAGCTGTGTTTTTAAATATAATAATTTAAATGTTTATATTTAAAACAATATTAATTACACAAATTTGTTTTTACAAATGTTTATATATATTAATTAAGGACTCGTATAAGCTCAAATAAACTAATTCTGGAACATTCTTAATTTAAAAGCAAAAGTCTTAATATTTAAAAGCAACACTTATTTTCGTGGTATATTAATTACAATATTCGTGTCTTGATTTAATTATTAAGGATACATATTACTTACAATATTTAAAAATCTATATTTTCACTTAATATTTTGGAGGTTTCGAATATCTGGCTTCTTTACTTTTATAATCGTCGTATTAAATTGATAATACTATCAATTTCACACAGAGGAAAATATTCTACGAACCTAAAATGAGATAATACATTTTGGTTTTGGAATTTTTCAAAAACGTGAAAAATATCGTCATAACCAGGTTTTGAGCACGAAACTCCTGGCTGTACACGTAGCCGAGTCACCATTTACGCCCCTGAGGCCTTGAAGACAATGTTTTACACTTCTCGGGCACCATCTAAACGCTCTATTCGACGTGGCGCCTGTTATATACTGCCATGCGTGCATGCGCGCAAATTCTTATTTCAAATCTTATATTTTACATTTTTTATTTTTTTACATCATCTTATACAAACTGAAAATATACTTAAAGATAGGTTTTAATTTTACAAATGTTCTCCATACATGTTAAAGGAACAACTACAAATCAAATGACGCGGCGGCGCCGTGAAAAGCCAAGTGTAAACTGAGAAAAATATAGTTTATCATCTTTTTCTCTTTTCCTATTCGTTTTTAAACCGCAAATCAATTTGTAAATGTAATTTGCAAACCGTTCAAAGTATATATCCTCCATTTTTGAAAATAAAATTTCTTCTCACTTTAATAAATAAAATTAAAAGTCTGTGTGTATATATATATAGATATCGATTTGGAATTACGCATCTGCACATTTTTATAACTTTATGAACGTCGTACTGGAAAAAATAGCTTGTTACAAATTTTTGGCGGTAAGAAAAATAAACGGGAAGGGAGGAATGTCATCGGGCAACCTTAACATGATTCTATTTTGTTCGATGCATCACACTGTTTCTCGATGTGGCGCAATTCGAGGGACGAGAAGACGAAGAGCGAAGGGGAAATACAGGCGTCGCGAGGCAAAGCATCCCTAGGCGTCGTGCACCGCGAAACAGAACCGTACGAACTTTCTTCGCGGCCGCATCAGTAGAGTCACTTTCGAGATACTCGACGAACGATCGATATATTTATTTATTTCCGTTTAAATTAAAAATATTTAACGAATTTGATTTTCTTGAATTTACTACATCGTAAATCAGTGCTACCAAAATGGTTTACCAAAGCGATTTCTACACAACTCGACGCCCCTACACGCGGCCAGTTTCGTCTGCGTACAGCGTCACGGTTAGTACTTTATTGAAAAGTCACGAACTTTGAAAATACTTTCGAAACATATCGATAATCATGTTACTAACGTCGAACAAATCGTCCGCTTCAACTGGGTCAAAGTTTCGAGTGATTAAGCAACTTCAAGTTAATTCCCCTTTAGATTCCTTTTTAAATCAATTAATAGGAATTCATAGGATTTCGTAGCAAATTTCCTCGTTGTAACGTTAAAACGATAGGACGTTCATCCTATTAATTCCGATTCGAATTTAATACAAATCATTTGTCGTCAAATTTCAAATTTTTATTATTTTTGTACTTGGCTCGAGACACCAACGTGTCTCTTGGCCTTGCAATAAATAAAAAGTTAATAAAGTTATCCTCGAAACGACTTAATGTGCATGATGTTGTAACGTTTGTTATGTGTAAATGTAAAAATATTTCGTTTTTCAAAGTGTAAATACATTCCGGGGATTTTATGTGCATAAGTTTTCATATATCATCATAGATGGAGTAATGTGTTAAATTTAACCCGGGACTCTCAAATGTAAAATTTCAAAATCCATGAGTTCGATGTTACTGTTAATTTGTCCACAGCGCACAGACTGTACTTGCACGATGTGTTCGCATTTAACACAACACGTATTCTGTCAAGTATTTTTTCGTAAAAACGGATGTTTCAATCACCTCGAAGCCTTGACTTCCACACTTTACTTTGACCACTACTACTGCCTTGGTTGCACAGCTACTATATTCATACTACTAAAACCAGTACTACTGTCACCATTGGTTACTAAAAGCTACCATCATCGCCTATGTCACTGACACCATTGCCGTTACTTCATTTCTCATATATCCGACATGAAAGTGTGCACTCGGTGTCTCATAAAGAATATGGTTTCTTAATGGACTGTCGAATAATCTGACCAATCGCGGGAGTCATAAAAATGTCAGGAAAAATTAAAATAATACATAAATACAACGCGAATCAAAATAAATACTGATATCTACTTTTAGTCGTAACTAAAAATGACAACAAATTTAACAACTTAACATTTGTAATACAGCTAGCAATATAATAATGTATAATTAATAATTTAATACATTTTTTGATTTATTATTACTTCAGTAAACAAAGTTTAAAAAATTAGAAAGAAATTAAATTTTTTAGTAATTAGGTAAAATATTAACAGTCTGCCATTTTAAGGAACACGGTGGTGACTCGAGCCAAGTACAGGCCGACACCACCAGGAATATTTTAATACGTATCTTTTTGATGGAATGATATTTTAATTGAATAGATTTAAATATATTGTGGATATTTTGGAAAAGCTACCAAATGCTTTTTTTAGAAAAACAGCCAAAGATATATTAAGTCAAACGGGTAGATTATTTTAAAACACATTATCTATAAATAAAATATGGTGACGTTCCAAGGAAGATACGCAGTATAGTATTTATTATCAAAACGCGTTAGAAATAGTTGTATACTGTAACGTAAATTTAGCAAACTACGTTTGTCTGACATAATCGTTGATTTTCGAAATGACTCGCGTTGGCGCATAAGTTGGCGAACAATGAAAATGCGAATCTCTACAGCGTGCCCAAAATGCAAGGACGCGCCGTACTACGTTGCACGTCGTCGTTATCAACAAATTGGCCGTGTCATTCTCGATTCAAAAGTTTTAATGAAAATAGTGAAACGTTGGTGTTACGTTACGCTGCCCTAATTTAGAAGCACGACGATTCGACGCTACTCCCACCTCTCATTTCTCTGTTACAGAAATTCATACTCGTTCGAGATCGCATATAGATATATACAAATAACGACGTGCTCGAATTCATGTGTCCATTGTTAATTCGCATTAAACGGAAAAAAGATGCGAAAGGTTTATTTACTCGGATAGTTAAGACGGGGTCCACGATGGCGCGCTGGGGTTCTGAATTTTGACAGTTGAAAAAGTCGAAGATTTAGTTTCAAAATTAATGGGCGTTTCTGCCATCTTGACGATTGAATATTCGAATTGTATATCTGAAAAGTTATGTCTAATGCATTTATACGTAATATCGTATATTTTAATAATACAAATTTGTAAGGGTCGTCTATTTTTGGCTTTGATTTTTTGTACAAGTTAGGTTTGCTTGTTAAAAAAAGTTTAGTTAAGCGATGTCGTCTATTTAGAAACAAGTAAAAAATGGTTGCATAATATTGTAAAGACATAATAAGCATTGTTTGATAACACTATTTTTGTCAATATCATTTAATGTAGAAACTGTTGAAAGCTAACCGAACAAGTGTTGCTTATAAACATAAGTTTTAAATTAGAAGCGACTGCTTATACAATTTGAATTGTTTTTTATGTGTGCTCAAAATATATGACGTCAAAACTTTGAAGTTGTTTGAAGCTCGAGCAGTTGTGAAGGTTGACGAGAGAAAGATACATTTTACGACGATAGTCTATTGGTAAAAGGTTGTCTGGTTTATTTTATGATCTGCGAAAATTTATTTCAAACATGAGGTGCATTCAAATAAATAAATGTGCTGTTCATATTGTTGTTGTCATTAACAATTTAGACAATATTTTATTTGTATAATATTACAATTGTAGTCTTTACTTTTGATGTTTTATTTTGTACGAGATAATATTTAAGCAAATAAAGCAGTCATAAATAATTTCTCTTGAATATATATTAATATATTTCGAAACAGGAAAACACAGAAACTATCATTTATACTAAAAGCTTTCACTAATTTTCGTTTAATCAAAAATTCAAAATTTACCTTTGTTTTAAATCTAATTTTATTACACTTTTTAATAGTTTAGCACAAAAAATAAATAAAATTATCATCAACTTTTAAATTCTATATCTTTAGTTCCAAAATTTATGACACTTGGCTCGAGCTAAACCACTTAAATATTCATAAATGTCAACATCTGTATGCTAATAAATATGACCTTAGCGCGACCTCACAAAATAAGCTGTTTAAATGTATACTTTTTGATATTCAAAATATTTTGACCGAACGGTTGGGCTTCTGTTTGCTCAATTTTTTATTTTGGAAATACATTCGATATTTGCAATATACAGTTGGGTGTGGAATATTTCGGCGAAATTAAAATAATGAAAACTAGAGTATAGAAGATCAAAGTGTAATTCAACTAGAGTGTGCCAAAAAAATGTGAGCGACTATTATGAACCTAGTTTCAATGTTGCACATGAGCTGCACTGTATGAAGTTTTTGGAGAGTATTTCATTTTATATTTCACAACTAGACGAAACCTTTAATTCAAATCCAAAATTGAAGGTTTCGTAGAGTTTATGCATATTAATATTTCCGTCCAAATAGATCGACGTGATCCCTTTCTACATTAGAATTTGAGGCAAAGATTAGTAAGCTAAACTATAAACTATATTATCGTTTCAGCCATTAAGTGAAACGAAAATATAGTTTATAGTTTAGCTGACTAATGTTTGTCTCAAATGCCAACGTAGAAATTGATCACATCGATCTATTTCGATTGAATTTCGAAGGGGGATAATTATAGTTATACTTAATATTCCCAATGTGGTTATATTTATTTTAAAAACTGAAAACTTTGAATATAATAATTTTTGATTTTGGCACTAGCATACACATAACATAATTTTATGTACATAAAAATAAGGCGATCTTTGTAATTTTTTATTTCGAAAACTAATACATCGAAAAGATTTTTTTCATAAACTTAAAGATCGACAATTACTACACATTTGTTATGAAAAAGTTTTACAAATATTAATATTTAATTCAGATTGAATTGACTCACTACTTACTTTTTATACATTTATATTAATCACGTTATTGT
>JABFOW010000957.1:0-10053 GCA_022817725.1 Archaeoteleia sp. ZL-2020
GTACCTATCAACTAAACATACAATCTGCACTCGTTAAGGGATTAAATGGCGTGGAAGTAATCATTTGTAGCTATATAATCAACATTTACTACAAAGACAGTCAAGCGATTAGATGATTGTTTGCCGACAGTATTATGCTGACAGTGTGAACAGTAGAGGATTATTATTTTTATCCACGAAGCCTAATCCCTTAGACAATTCGTCTCCATCTTCGCTATGGAATTTATGACGCACAGTACGGAGCAAACGTCTAAGTAGCGTACTCGACAACAGGTCATATATGATCATATATAATTCACATGAACAGATCCGAATACAGAACATTCTAGATATTACTAGTACAGTAGAAATCTTTTTGAAGGCATATTACCCGATTATCTTTAAAAATTATATTAAGATACGAAGTTCTTGTTCTATGTGATATTTTTTAATAAATAAATTCGTTTCCGAATAAATTGAATAATAAAAATGAAATTACTTTTTCTTTAATTCCAATATTTTCCAAGATAATGAAAACATTTTTCATACTAGTTTCGTATTAGTTACATTAAAAATTATAAACAACAAACAAGTTTTCAATTTATCGAAATGTATACAGTTCCTTTGTAAGAACTTTAATTAATATGTTCCATGATATGTAAAAAAAGAAATTTGTATGTAAAACGAAATCTTTCTCTAAAATATTATTGAGTCGTTTTTTTATCCGTTATTCTTAAGTGAAATCTCGTATCTACATAGCGACGCAAGAAATTAAACGTCATATTTGCATGTTTGCTAGACTTTTCTTCTTTTACAATACAAATGGGATATAACACATATACGCAAAGTCAATAGTACGAGGCGGAGTATCGACGTCATGGAAGCGTTGTCGTCCTATGATTATGTCACTGTCTGATGTCGGATGAGAAAATGCATGAACAAATATTTACGGAATCGCGGCAATATGCCATGGCATTATGGCATGAAGAACATTCTTATCATATAAATGTTGTTTATTGAACTTTTCCCAGATTACGGGATATTTACAACTGTGGAATGCGAGAAAGTAATATAAGTTTCGAAATTCTATTTATCCACTGTTTGCTATTGCTGATACATAAAAAAAAAGTTATTTTGTTGTTTTACGGTTAACCAAATGATTAACAATACTATTTTTGTTAATTAAAAGAAGTGGTTTTTCCGACTCTGGGCCAAAATCTCTTGGTAGAAGGTTAATAAATGCACACAATTTTTTTTATTTAATGTTTTATATCTCAAGTTTTATGGAAATAATAATAATTTCGAGATTAATCATACAATGCGAAAATGTAAGCAATTCATGCACATCGACTATTAACTACGGGAAGATGGCTGGAGGAAGGGTTGGGGAGGAGTAGAAATAACGAGTTGACACAAGAGGGAGCTCCGGTCCACGGTAGCGATGACACAGCACATCGCGAACGTTACAAACTTGCTCTCTCTAATTATTAATATTACATGCTTCGTCGGGCATACACACATCTGATTACTCGTATTATTCACTTGTTTAACCATATCCGAGCTTATACTGCTACCAGCATAAAGCGACGAACCAAATGCACACAACAAAGATTTGACTCCAGCTAAAAGTGGTACTCTCTGCCTGTTTTATCTACTTTTAGGAACCCTTATTTATATTATCAGTTTAATATACTGAATTATAGTTATTATTATTGCAGATTAGCTTTGTGCAACGAATATGAAATACCAATTAAGTGATAGTTTTATGTTGCAATGATATCACAAACATTTTAATATATTTAAAGTATGTTGGATAACATTTCAGTCTATTAACCTAAGGCAAGGTATTCGTAGACAATTTTACAGTTTTGTTTATCACAAAACACAAAAATTTCACAATGTCACTGTGGTATTTACGATATAACATTCAATGTTATAAATTTAATATTATTATTATATCTGATTTATGATATCATGGTTGCATTATTATGATTATATTTATATGCTATTGATTTTTTTCATAGTAAAACATTATTTATTTTTTTAAGTTAAATTCTGAATTCTTAACTCTAACTTAAAATGTTTATTGAACTTTTCCTGGAATTGCCAGCACGCCATCAAAACCTATAGTGTTATCGTGTGATATCAACGAAAACCAGATACTGAAAGAACAACAACCGCAATAATGACGCGATGAAGCTGGTTTAATCTCAGCAGTAGGCGATCATCTTTTTGGTGGAAACTAAAATCACGAGCACGTGTTACCACAATTTCTATACTGTCTGGACTACTGTAATATGTATACTGCAATATTATCATTTTGATTTTCTAACCAAACCTTATAACCGCGGCTAAAGTGATCTACCATTATGCTCTACCTCATCAACTACCAACCCTAGTTGATTAGGGTTCGGCCAGTGTCATTAACAACGTCCTCAATTTGTGTATATCCATTAACTAACTCTATGACTTTATGGAACTCGTAAGTTCATTGCCGCAGCTATATAATCTCGCCATTTATCGCTATCGTGAGCCATTTGAATCCTATCATTGCTCTCTGTACCTATTTCTTTCATATATACTTTTACATTATGTAAAAGTCTTGGTCTACCCACTGGTAGCAAGCAACTATTTGTTTTTCTAGACCTGATTTTGTTAAATATTATACATTATTTTACATTCCATATTACTATTTTAACATAATTTACATATTTTATATTATTTAACTTTGATTAATCTTGTCTCAGAGGCCAATTAAATTCATTTATAAATTAACTAATAGGAGACAATTATAAATCTGACTATTTTATGATATTACGTTAATTTACAATTGACAGTATAAATTAAATAGTACTGTGCTTCTGGGTCAGCTTTGCCAGAATTTATAGGAAAATTACAGTAGAAAAAAAGTCAAACATTTTCTTCGTCGTATGAATATATCTAAATTTTTAATTAAGTTTGATAGGAAGACTTATACTTAGACTTATACTTATAAGTTGTTATGACTTCTCTGCTGGAATACATACATCAAAAATTACGACAAAAACCCATCTGAAAACGAATAACTCTATGGTTTTATGGAACTCGTTGCTGAAGCTGTACAATCTCGTCATTTATTCCTATTCAATCATTCTTCTCTATGCCTATTTCTTTCGTATCTATTTTTATATCATCTTCCCATCTTAGTCTTGGTCTACTCAACGGTCTTTTCTCGGTTTACGTGCTAAAACCCTAAACGTGTTTCTATCCTTTCCCATACGTGCTACAAGACAAACCCATCTCAACCTGCGAGATTTAATTTAATTATAATGTAATTACTATATTTAATTATTCTAACAATGTTTGGAGCTAACAATTAAATTAAGAGCATATAGTTCACTATTATGTAATCTACGCCATTTTCCTGTTTCGTCAACCCGTTTTGCGCCATATATTTTCCGAAAAATTTGGTTTTCAAAAACCCTAAACTTCTTCTCATCTTGTAGTGTAAGTGACCATGTTTCACATCATATAAGACGACCATTACAAATTCTTTTCATTCTTCTGGAATCTGTTCATTATTCCAAATTAGTATTATAAGTTTATATACTTGTTCGATTAATGTACGATCTCCGTATTGTATTAGTTCCGATGAAATTGAATCTATACCTGGTGCTTTATGATTTATAAATTTCGCGCCAGCCGCTTCATATACGATCTCATATACTAGCTGATACCTCTACTATACTAAGCTCAGGTACTAATGGTTCTGAGGTTTGGATTTCTACTTGTTTCCTATTCATATCAGTACTCATGTGCGCGTTTAGCAGATCGCTAAAGTAATCCTTCCGTCTATCTAATACATCATTTGAATCTAGTACTAAGTTATCATTGTTCCTGACTATATTCGCTTATTCTTGATAACTATTTCTATACCCATTTTATACCTAAACATACATTTCTAATATTCTTACTCGTCCATTATTATTGAGCAATAATAGAAAAATATTTCTTTTTTCTGATTCTGTCATTCGTGCAATTGTTACGTTTATCTTAATTTATCTTAATTAAATAAATTGTTGAGTTATTAAAGCATGTTATATTTTAATTTATTTTTTACAATAAAATCTATCTATGCGTGGAAATAGTTGTAAGAAATCATTATTCTCGAAAACCGTTATTAATTTAGAGGAAAAGTAGTCATATCATAGTACCATTACGCTTTATCGCAGCGTGTCACACCAGTTCACGACCTGCGTAACATTGACCTTAGACTATTTCAGCATAACAAAAGTATCGTCTGTATAATATCGCCACGGGATTATTGTGATAAGATTTGTCTAAATATTGTGTTACAGTTTTAACATATCGATAACATTTTGGCATCTCAAAATGACAACTGAATAACATAATTGTTATGAAAATGTGTAATAACTAAAGTTATCCTCAAAGATTTTGTACATCATAAAATAGGAGATTGATTAGCGAATTTTCCCTACCCATGACTGATGTACCTTTTTGTTAAAAACATATCAGCCGACTGTCATGTTATGTGTGTGATATGCATAATTCCACCCCTACCTACAACGCTAAAATGGCGGCGGGTATCGAGCATTACAATCACGCATCATCAAAATTCGCAAATTATCGGCCTGCATATGCCACGACATGATCACGCGGGGATCCTAACGCATCTCGGTATACAACTCACGCGAATACACGGCGTCGTGCGATTGCGCTGACATTGCGCGGGACCGCGCAGTGTCACTGCCAGTTGCTAGTGCCGCTTACACGAAATGACGCTTATGCGAGACACGCGAAATCCGCGGCACCGCGGTCTTTGTCTTGGAAGTCCCAATACTGGGAGCATTTTCGGCGAGAGCTGTGTGCGCACGTGCGCAATACATCCGCCAGGCTTGACGTAATTTTGCGGCTGTATTTGTGCCGCTGCCGCGTATCGAGTGGCTTCTGTTACGGACGTAATTTATTGCAGCCCCTTGCCACTCTCCTCGCCGCCCGCCGTGTACAGCAATCGCGCGTGCGAATCTGGAATAGGGTGATTAGGGAATAGAGAGACACACGCACACAGTGATAGTAGAGCTGGCTTGGATTAAGCAGGGATAACTCGAAAGTTCATTTCGGAACGTGTACTTTGGATCCTGAAATTTACGTCTGATTTCAACGTTTAATTGAAACGTGAAATTTAAAATATTCTTGTTTATACTTTTCTTTTATCGGATTTAAATGTATGGTCCAATTTAGGAAGTGAAGGTTAATGTTAATTAATTAACGATTTTATTTAATTATGAACGATATACTTTAATACAAATACGTCGACAGTTTTGGACATTTTTTTTGGACAAATAAGAATGTATATTTATATATACTTTCAAAAATGTATACAACAATGTCATGTATACGGAAATGTCTACTATTATATAATGGCAAATATACTTGGAGTGTACAAATAACACTGCATACAAATATGTGCCCACAATTATACTGTAGGTCCTGTTATGTTCGATCCTCCCAAAACATTGAATGGATCGTGCAAGCCATCGTAGTAACGCATGCTTAGACCACTAAGCTATTGATGGTCTGCGAATTAAAAAGACAAACTGGCAGGTAACAAACGACTGGCTTTATAGTTACTGCAGCAACTCTGTAGCAAATGCATATGGTACTAAACTCCATGTTACTGAACTAAACCACAAATTATTTTTAGTCACTGTGTTACTACGAAACCAAAGAATTGATCTACGTTTTAATATATCATTTTAAAGATTAATTAGTTTGATTTATTAGCATTCATAAGCATTTTTATAATTTACACAAACTAAAACCAAACTAAAGCTGAAATGAAACTAAACTTAAATTAAACTAAAACTAAAAGTTTTTTGCTTTATTCAAATAAACAAGTTATAATTCTAGTTTATTACTGTACTAATTGGTAATCATACAAATTACTTTGAACTAATCACATATCAAAATGTATTACTCTAGTAAATCTGCTTATGTATTTCACAACAACACACATTATATCTAATTAATAATACATATTTTTTTAGTATACACTTTTTATGCAGCTGATAAAATTGAATAATACACACAATAAAAAAGCGGTTTTAATTTCATGTAACAATTCCTATTTCATTGCACGCTATTATACTGCATGCTATATGAAGTATTATTATGACAATAAAAATAATGACGACTTAATAAAAGCCTGTTTTTATATTGATTATACAAATCATTCATTTTTAATCAACAAAGCCTTTAGTTACATTAACCAAACATTTTGTTGAATTGACAAATTGTTGTGTTAATGAGTTTTGTGAAATTTACAAAATGTTTGGTTACATTGACAAAAATATTTTTGTTAACTGACAAACAAATTTTCTGGGTGTGGTTGGGAAACGTGGAGGCAGAGGTTAAAGATCAAATTAAGCAGTTGAAAATTTTATTTCTAGCAGGGCGATATCAGCTAATATTAATACCTTGAGATTGACCTACGACTCGATCGTTTGATGTCAAAAATATTTTGAGCATCTGCGCAATAGCTTCATCACTTCGCTGCCTGGTTAAATTCATATTCGTGTTTATCTTTAAAGTGAGAGTACAAAAAGGGTGCAAAATGATGTACGATCATATTTCACGTGGTATAAAATTGCGGAACTTTGTTAACTTCAACTTTCTAAGCCAGGGCGAAACGCATCGAAAGTTAGACGCGTCGAGCATTTAGTGCAAAATTAACATGAGAATCTCTAACTTTTGTAAAAAGGTGATGTTATAAGCTGTAAATCCACTCGGCACACGCGGAGTATTAAAAAAGTTTGGGGAAAATGGCACAGCGAAGCTCTTTGAGCCCCTTAGGACATGCGCCAGACCTCGCGTAACGTTTCTCACCTGCATTGTAAAGTTGTAAGTCATAAATCAGGTCGGCTTCAGTCTCGCGTTTATCGCACGGCGCCTGTACGTAATTCGGTAACGATAGGTGAAGCACGTGATTTACAACACACGCCGTGGAAAAGAATGTGAATGGCAATGAAAGAGTTTATCATACTACGCGAAAGTAGTCTCAAAAGTCCAATTTTGTGATATCAAGTCTTTCGGGTCGCTTCAACTGCTTGAATACAAAATTTGCAAATTGTTTCTATACCCGAATATGCACGAATTAGGAAATAATCAAATTTGCTTTTTTTGTTTCACTCACGTGGTATTCTTGTTTGTATATTTGACTTGACATAACCAATAATAATGACTTTAAAAAAAGATATAAAAAAGTATGTTACTTAATTATATTTTCAAACATTTTGTTATAACATGCACTTTTGAAAATATTAATTATTTAGTTCTAAATAGTATGCAAAAAAAATAATTAATAATTAAATTATTACGAATTTTTTATTTGCCTAATTATTCTTTTACTAGTATAAAATTACCTATTACCTATTACCAAATTTTACACGGCATACAAAAGTGCTATTCAGTATTTTTTATTACGTATAAAAAGTGATCTATAAAATGAATAAAAGTTTCCACTGAAAAACTTGATTTTATTAAAATAGTTTGTATGGAACGTCAGAACTGTCTATAAAGTAGAAACAATTTCAATTTATGAAATAATGTAAAACATTTGTGTGAACTGTATTACAAAAATTTGAATTACTGCACATTATTTGAATAACTGCAAAATTATGATTATAAGCAATTATAACAAATAATTGTGAACGATATTTACTTTGGAATAAACACAGAATTGTATTAAATCATTATAACGCATCACAGTTCAGTATTTTAATAATAATTCGATATTATTCGTTTTAAAAGCATTCATTTACTGAAATTAATTAGTATTTTAATTACACAATAACTCTGAGCATGTATTTCTGCGTGGTAATAATAACAAAGTTAATTACTTTTAATAAATATCTCTAATTTCTGTAATAACTTAAATTACAAAATATGATTTATTAATTAATATATTACATTTTCTTATTTAATATCACTTATTATTTAATATATAACTAATGTCGAACGACCATTTTTATACGACTAACTACATCGCTTTATTTTCATGGAACATTAAGTGATCCCGAATTGGTGCTTTAGCCCTATGACGTCATTAACCTTCTGGAAAACAATTTTCATGAAATGGTAACGTTCAATTGTAACAACTTCTTGTTTGTTACATGCAAGGGTATCCAAATGTGACTTTAGTACTGCTACTTGACACCACAATAACATATTTCAAATTTATTTCGTAGATGGTAATAAACAAGGATATGACTATGTTTGGATTGCGCAAATTACAATTCTGAATTCATAGCTTCCAAGGGGCAGCTGAAATCACAATTTTCGTCGTGGTCAAAATACTAGCTACGTTACACCCAGATAAAATAAATACATGCATACTTGTATAGATTAAACTAAACGATACAATATAACTAAAATTTTGAATATAATAAAATAAAAATGTGGTTGCAGAAAAAATGCAGAAAAAACAACAACAAGAAATCAATATTTTAAACTGCCAAAGTTGTGAACAAGTATATCATTGTAAATTAGCGAAAATAATGTCACAAATGTCGTATGTTGGTTCAAATCTTATCTCGAGTTATTGATTTAAGAACTACAGGAGTAAAGTAAAATTTTTTTAACTTCTCAAGCTAATTTTGTCATTATGAAACTAATGATAATCACTTTGCAGTTTACTGGAGAAAAGTTTGGAACTGATGTTTAAAGTTCTTGCTGCTACATTAACCTTGCAAGGCATAATCGATTGAAAGGAATTGAAATGAATAGAGAGGAAAAAAGATGTCGATAAAATATTGAAAAGAAATTTAATTATTTTCAATATCATTCTGGTCTAAACCTTACCTATGTGTCAAAAGCTTTTATGAGTAATTTTGAAAGTGGATTATAAATGGTATTTAACTTTATTGTAATTTTATTTCTTATGCAGAAGCTGGTATTTTTAAAAGTACTTTCAAAGACATGAGGTTGACGATATAAGATTATAATAATAGCTTTATAATTATTTATCTTCGACAAATTTTGTATAAGTTCTGTAAAAGATTTGTATGGGAAAAATGTATTATTTGAATACAAAATCGTGGAAGGAAGACCTTTGGAAGGACCTTATGGAAGGAAGAACATTTAATCTTATATAAGACTCTTATGGCATCTCAGAGAACTCTTATGTATGATATACAAAATGTATCGTGTCCAAATATTCTATATGATCAAGTATAGTCCATATAGATTCTTATAAATCTTATGTATTATTCTTATACTGAGAGAAATTATAAATATATTTTATAAATAATGAATATTTTCATCGCATCAATTGGTAATCAATAAATTCTATAATAAATCATAGGAAGTTTTACATTTAATTAAATTACGATGATTGTAACTGAAATGTTCATAATGTGTTTCGACCCATGTTGAGTGCCAGATGAAATGTTAAGCAAAACAATAACAAAAAAATATATTTTGACGGCCTGGTCTCAGTTTAAGTACCAACTAATGTGGACCTACCATTCTATTCATAAAGAATAATCATCATAAACAAAACGAAATTTTTCTTTCTCGTGTCATAGCATCATTAGGCTTTTTTTAGCACCTATGGAAATAACGACAGCATGCAAAATATAAATAATAATGTTTAAATCTGGAAGCTTTTACAATAATAATGTTTACAATAATAATGTTTAATCTGTAAGATTTTAAAATAATAATGTTTAAATCTAATGTTTAATATAATAATGTGTAAATCTGTAAGTTTTATAACCTTAAAATCAAAGTATAAGTGATTAATTAATGCACTGCATCATTAATCGATCACATACAATTCATCACAGCCGAAAACACAATATCTCTCACAAAATTTATTAAAAGTTAATAAATATTATGAGCCCTTTTTCTACTTTATGTAATATAAAAATATGACACAATTTTACAAGTGACCTGCGAAACAAAAGTTTTTGAATCAAAGCAGTGTATACAATTTATAAATAAAGTTGACTATATTGAAAACTAGTAAACGACTCAGTATGAGCACGAATGCAGTTTTAATATAATATAAATATA
>JABFOW010000958.1:0-10049 GCA_022817725.1 Archaeoteleia sp. ZL-2020
ACATGCGAAATTTTGCGACGATAAATTTCATATTGTATTCTTAAATATATTTAATTATGATAACAAAACTTACAACTCAGTAACAGTTATTAATAGGCAACAATAATAAATTATTAAAAACTATTAATTTAAAAAATTGAGTATGTAAAATCATTAATTATAATTAATGAATATTATTATAGGTAATAATTTAGGACCATTTTACCAGAAATGATTATGAAAGATCTCTCATGATTATCCATACAATTGATAGCTTCAATAACGAACATTTGTGAACAGTAATGATCTACAGTGACAAACACTTGTTCATGAAAAGTAGTAATCGTCCATGATCAACAGCGATATATTAAATAATTAAAGTCGTTTGAGAAATGATCATGAGCCAGGTAACAGGGCCAATTAATATGTATTAATGATCATCAATAACCATTAAAGATTATGAATTATCATGAATGACCATTACTTATCATTTCAGAAAATTGGTCACGTGAAATCATAACTCAACATTGAAAACCATCAATGATCATATATCCCTTTGTGCATTGAAATTACCATGATCATTAATGATTCATGGAATTGATGAAACTTACACCATGAATGCTCATTAATAGTGGTTCGTGAACATTATTAAACATGCATGATCGTTAATGCTCATTAGTGGCTAAAATACTTAACAATAATCATCAATTATGACCATTTATGATTAATTATGATCATTGATAATGATTAGTGGTCATTGATGGTTATTGATGGAATTCGATGATGACTCATAATTATCAGTGTACTTTAAAAAACGAATTAATTTCATATAAGTGCTTTGCCTCATCAGAGATACAATATGAACCTTTTTGGACCCGAAGCAAATTTACGAATCTCTCTTCTCGCGCAATGTCCTCCGCCGTGTGTTTAAGAAACAAGAAACGATAAAGCTGCATCTTTGACTCTCAAGGTGTACATGGAGCATGCGCATGTGTGTACATCGTGCCCATAAATTTCAATTCTGACTGAGGACGTGCATAATTAACGTAAAGTTAATTATCAGATTTAATTTAATGTAATAATTCAATTAGAAGGGAATCCGACGTCTTTTTTTCCATGAAAAGATAAACGTCGACTCGCTGGGGCTTCGCAGAACGTAGTGGAATCAGTGTTAGGTATCCGCGTACATTCGAGAACGGATTTAGCACAGAGGCCCGTTGGTATATTCACGATTTAGTAATGACTCGTATCTATCCATCCGATCTCGATAATAAATTATTTCCGAATGGGAATCCTAGTAGCACGACGATGCGTAACCGTTAGAAACAAGGAAGGCCGCATGCGCGTTTTAGCATTAGAAACGACGCCGACATTGGAGAAGTGGACGAACATCTAATGAACGCGAGGATCACTAACCGCGCATGCTTTATGTACGTCTTACCGGGCCGTGTTTACTGTAAGTTACATATAATTGCGCGATCATAACTCTCGTAGACTTTCGAGCGCAGTCGCGAATAAAGTAGATGAGCAAATTACTGTGGACTCTACTTAAATCAACACCACTTAACTCAGCAACGTTTACATGGAGTAACGTTGCACCCCGTGTATCATCAATTTTTGCTATATTAACTATTCACTTCTGATATACCATTTTACGGAACACTTTCCAATGAGTTAATCTGAAAAAGTCTAGTTGCCGAATCTCCATTCATGGAAAAATTAATCAGCGACCAAAAAAATAGTAATAAACGCTTTTGTTTATCATATTTATGTTGATAAAAAAAATTTAGTTCTACAAAGGGTTGAAGAGTCGAGATCATTAACGAAACATCATCATAACCAAGAATGGTTATTAATCGTTCAGGACGCAGGATTTGTGATACTTACAGACGTGTAAAATACATCCATTCTCAAGGAATTGAAAGTCAGTAAAACAGAATCAGTATCTGATCTGGATACAATTAATAAATAGCCATTTTCGGTAATGAATTATTATGGTCTATGATGAATGTTGATATCCAAAATTATGGTCCTTAATTGGTAATAAAACCATCTATCATCTACCTTTAGGATTCTTTTTCGGTTTTGAAATAGCACTACTATTCAAACTATCTCAAACACAATTTTAGATTTTTGCATTAATAAATGAATACTTGATAGGTGCTTCAATAGTACTAAGTTGGTATTTAATTGATATTCAAGTTTAATTAATTTAGTATTGAGTTAGTACTTAGCTTTGCTAGTTGTATTTCATGAGTTGACTTTGATATTTATTGTACATGAGTACAAAATATTTCGTAAATTAGCGGTGTAAGCAATTTATTATTGAATCGAGTGTTACATATGTTATACTAAAAAAATGATGATCTAAAATAATGAATATTATTTCTTTGATGTGACCACTGAAACAATGTTGCAGCAATAACTGGTACAGTGGTGCAACGCTTAAGCTGCAATATTACTTTTGATTGAGGTGATGTATAAATTACGAAGTGGCATTATTGTGCAATGTATCAAAGCAATAAACAATACTATTAATGAAAATAGAGTTGAGCAAGAATTCTTTGAATATATAATAAAGTAAGTATTGATTTAACTTCGCGTCTTTATAATTCACATATAAAATTCTATGCTAATAACTAATTAGGAAGTGATTCCCATTCGTAACTAATGTTACAATAAAAATAAATAACAAACTGATGTTAGAAACTTGTCTTACGTTAAATGCGTACATTATATTACGAAACTGTGACTATTGCCTTTTGTATAGGGTGTTTTAAATATTCACTTAAAGAAGACTCAACAAAATTAAAAAAATTTCCTTTTTGATTTGAACTTTGTAATGTAATTCTGAAAACATTTAGAAGTTTTATTTTATTGAGATACCGTGTGTTACTTTTTAGTGTTACTAAAAAGTTTTTGAAAAAAGATATAAAATTGTGGGTTATAGAATCACATAACCTCAAATGGACCTCCCGGGGCGCGACGAAATATGGCAAGAGGGTAGATGTGGGATAAAATAGAGTAGACTTTTATTTCATGAGAATATACTGCAATCTAAGAGATGATAATTCATAAACTTTGTGTTCCTTCTATAAATGGTACTGGAATAAAATAATCTCTTCAAATAATACTCAACAAAACATATTTTATAGAAATTCTTATATCCTACAAGATAAAAATTATATTCCTACTGATAACGAGATTTCCCATGTGCGAATTCAGATTTCCTATGGACTTGCTATTACGTTTTCGCAATTTTTTACTATAGTGCATAAAACCATTTCTTCTATTTCTTCTAACCATACTCTATTTCCATAAAGCCATTTCTTCTACGAATCCCTATATTTTCTCCAATGTTAGCACATTAGATCCTACATAAAGTCCTTCAGGAAAACTTTATATAATAAATCTGTACATCTCACGTTCAAAATTCGCATTTCCCATAAGATTTCGCATGAATAATTCACCCGAGTAAAAATTTACATTTCCATTAATTCATTCGGTTTGCAAAACCGTATTTCGTCCAATGTACTTTTCGGACGTTTTGGCCAACAAGATTATGCATTGAAGTACGGAATGCACACAGCTGCCTGTTTACGCATATACGTGTACGCACACGAATACGATACTAGGAACCTCAAGCCTGTGCTCGTAGGGAGGTATAATTGAATGTTTTGTATAATTAACCTGCACCATAACTCAACGTACGTCGCGCCTCCAGCCGCGGGCAGATCTTTCCCTTCTTCTGCCTCTCGCGCGTCTATGCAGGTATTTATTTAGTATATTCACGGATAAGCCGCACCGGGATATGTATACCTGCGTTCACCGCGAGCCAGGCTTCCACGATCATTAAGATGAACTCACGGTCAATCGACCATGAATCTTCAGGAAACGAATTGATGTACACGGAAAAAAAAGTTTACTTGAAATAGGGACAGCGACATTTTTTCACTACAGGTGCAAACATTTTTGCTGAATTAGCAAAATTATTACGGTGCATGAGCAAGAACGAAGCCATTTCGTTGCTGTTTTAGCAAAAATGTTTTCACCTGTTCCGAAAAAATGTCGCTGTCCCTATTTCAACTAAACTTTTTTTCCGTCTAATGTTGCATTCCGAAACTAGATTTCACATTTGACGATTGCACAAAATGGATTCCCGACTTCCTTCCTACGAGTACTGACAAACACCCACAAAGTCCCATTGCCCAAAAGTCGTTTGGAGAATACTGGTTTAATCACCGCGCAGACTCATCCACCGAAACGTGGAAGTCCAGCACAAACAGGATTAGTCACTGTTTCGCCAATCTTCATCGACATTCGCAAAAGACCTGCGAACGCCAAATGTAATATTGGCAATAAATATCGAGTAACGATTGGGAAATGAAAGAGAAAGGTGGGCCGGTTGGATCGTTTACATCGCGTGTGGCAGCCAGGGAGTGTGCAAAACGGAGTCGAAAAGTGCATCTCCTCCCACCGATTCTAGAGGCTGACTAACAACCGGATAATCGCTCCGAAGTGGCTATAGCAGACGCTGCTAATACCGCGCGGCCTCTCACCCGAATGTCCAACAAAACCAGAACTTCGCTAACACGATTCAGCACTAAACTTGGCATCGGCCAGACCGAATCATTTCATCGCTACCGGGTCTAATCTTAATGCGAGCAATTAAACGATACGCCAATTCTCTTTAACATTTGCGTATTGGCCCATTCAGGGGTTATTAGAGAATGATAATTGTGCAATTTCGATTTTTGCTACACGTTAAACGACCATGGAAGTCCCTATAGATCAAGTCCAATAATATCGAATCTGTGCAAATTAAACGAAAGGCGCACCAAGAAACGTTAATGAGAATACGGAATGACAGTGTACATGCGTGTTGTAATTAAAACGCAATTATCGACGAAGGTAATGAAACATCATTGTCCGATGTAAATATACTTTTGAATTTTCAATTTACGTTTAATTGCGACTTCAAATTGAAGACGAAGTACTTGTTGCGCGTGTTTGTAAAAGATGATCGTTTACGCGTCATAATACAACTTGACTCGAAAATCTGTTTAAAAGTAGTCATTTAACTGGTTACATTTAAGAAAACGGTTGTAAGAACGACTGACCGTCAAAAGATCATACCCTTGTCAAAATAATCGTTAAATTATGGGATGCGTACATGTTTAAACTGCAGACGTTGTTTCGGCCTATCAGTTAGCTTCGTCTTTCTGATTTGCCAGAACAACGGTTTTCAAAATAATTCACCAAAATCGATACTCCGACGCGAAACCAGTTACCTTGTATTTCAAGTTTCATTGAAAAAGGATCAAAATGCATGAGAATAAGAATAAAACGAGAATTTACCTCATAAAATAATCTTCGAAAGAGACGACATAAATCATGCATAACGCAATATGCAAATGACGTTCAATGCCGAGGATGAAATTGTATGTTTAAATACGGGCTCAAAACTATTAATCAATCAAGAGGTTCTTGAGCCTGTTTCCAAGACTGCGGTAGATCGAGCGATCCTAAGAGGTCCGGACAGTCGATACTCGTTTTTCTCGCGTGAGGCTGACTGGCGATTTTCGACTTTATTATAATAGGCGTGAGCGTCGATTATCCCTTCAAAACGAAACGGGTGATGATGAATATCATAGTGGCAATTGTCTCGTGCCACGTTCGAGAGCTGTCGGCAGGTGCAGGTAGATACGAGAGTCCCGAGTAGGTGGCGTCTACGATGCAATCGTACCCACACATTGGCCGTGTACGACAAACGAAAGAGATCGCAGCGTGTATGAATAGAAAGCAGTTTGTATGGCCCCGAAGAGGCGCGTGGTAGAGAGGATCGGCGTATGGATTCATAGGCGTGGTCGAGGTGCCTCGATGCGATGCGGTGTCTGTGACGGATGGTGCCCACCTGTGGATTCATTCACTAATCTCCTCGCTAAGCAAACAGCTCGAATGCACCCTGTCATTATCGCTGACGGCGTAAGTAGCGCCCGTTCCCTCCTTCCGCCGATATTTATTGTGCCCCGGCGCTGACCGATCCGGTTTTTCGTATAACGATTAAATGCCCCAAACCATTTGCACGTCACCCTTTTGCCACATTTTGGATTCCTGACTCACGCAACAGCGTTCCGCAGACGGACACCATAATAATTATAATCCGCGGATGAAGAGTTACGTCAATACGATTTCTGTTTTGACCATCTGGCGTAGCACCTCGTAGTGCCAACGAAATTATGTCCAGGAACGAACTTGAGCATGATCAAACCGAGGAAGAGGAAATTTTTAACACAATTATAGGCAGGTCGTGGATTGCGATGGGCAGAGAAAGTCATTGGACCATGTGCTCGCGTCTATACGTTGGTGCAGGAGCATGGAAAACCTTGAGGTACCGATATGATGGAGTGCTAGGGAGATTGCCAGACCACCGGAGTAATGTCCGCACTAATAGCAGTGATTACCCTGCCTCGTTGAGGATGAACCCGCCCGCTCTTACCGGTCTACCCGATCTCCGAGTTCTTCCACCCTTCTCCTTTTGCCTCACCCCGCCCTGTCCGCGTACTGGTAGATGTTTACCAAACGACTTGCCTCCATATATTTCAGCTCATCCATATGTCACCAATTTCGCAACGAATTTTAACACTGGATTATTGATTGAGTACAATAAATAAATATAGATGACGTTCCGTTTACAATTCTTTCATAATTGCTTTTATTACAAAATTATTCATTCAGACGAATGGAGTTTACGATATCGCAATCAGTACGAAATATGTTATGATCCATACGATATCTATTGCATTAGATAATTTATATTGAATTGACTATGATACTGTAAAATCCGTTTCTTAGGGTTTTTGTATTTTATTGTAGGAGAATGTTGGAGCGTTGTAGGAATAATATTGTAAAATATCTGTCATGATTATGAATCTTTCTGTGTATTGAGAAATTGATATTACTTGTGTGGACCACTGATCAAAAATTATTGGAATACATTTACAACTTTTATATATATTACCTTTTCATATCTTTTACAATTATGTATTATACGGAGATGTTTTTCAACACGTATCGAAATGATAAGAACCAGTTTCTCCCCACTCTCTTATATTGATGAGACTCTCCAAAATTGATATGTTTTGTATAGTATATAACTATATTTTATAGTTAAGAAGAGAATAAAATTATTTGGGAAAATATGTGGTTTTGGATTTATTGAAATACAAATGTTTTAAACATAAAATTACCAGTTTCCAGAAAATATTAATACATATTTTTATTTATTAATATTTATATAACATATTTACTTGTAGAACTATTAACAAGTTATAAGTATTTACACAATGCTGGTCTATAAATTGTAACCTTGCATTTTAATAACTATTTATATTTTCTATCCTGAGATTATACTTACGCATTAAAAACATGAAAATTTAACATTCAATTTAAATAATACGATAAAAACATATATTCATTATTAAACTATATAGACAACATAGCTAGATGTTTTGTAATTATTGACCATAGTAAAAGTAATTAAATTACTCAATAATTTCATAATATTAAGTAAGACAATTTTTAATGTATAACTTGTATTTTATGATAAGCTTAGATATAGTAATTAAAATTTATTAACTTTTATGTATACAATAGTTATAAATGTGTTATCAAAGAAAACAGTGTTTTAAATCATCTTTGTTTTACACAATTATCTTTATATCTTTTATTATTAAATTCTTCATAATAAAAAAATAATATCAATGGAACCAATCTTTTCAGGCAAATATATACATCTTATATCACACAATCTTTCAACGATGTAAATGAAACACAAATAAAAATACTTTTTTCTCGATCATTTGTTACAAAATTGTAGAATAAAAGGTATAAAATTTCATTCTTGTCTATACGATTATTTAATGCTATGAGGCATACTATGATTATATATATATCACAAGACATTTATACTAGAATGAAATTTAATAACTCTTATTTTAAAATTTGTTAGCAACATATGACTTAAAAAAAAATGTATGTTATTGAAACATTGTTTAATATAAGATTTATATACTTTGCCTAAAAAGACTATTGTTTTTATTCATATTAATTTATTACAGGCAATATTTTAATACATTAATACAAAATAGCTAAAGCATATTTACTTACATGTAAATACGCATAAGACTTTACTGAACATTATTACCATTACAAAACGCCGAACAAACGTAAAAATAATTCATTATTGACTTTTATTTTTACTCAAAAAAAGTACTTCGATACCTTTGCTACATGCGATAACTTTGCAAACTTCGATAAGTCTACTTTAATGAAGACATTTGCGAGTGGAAGAATTCACATGATAAGAGTCTCGCGACTGTAACGATTGGAAATTGAAGTAACATTTTTTAAGTAACACACGTGCAATTATAAATCACAACTGAAGCTCTAAAAGCAACCGGAGATAACGAAAGTGAAGTCGTATGCGCTGCATGGCGGGGCGAAATACTGTTGCACTTTCAAACCGAACTGACCGGTATCTGCACCATCACGAAGTAATTATAGTTGCATTATTATAACGTCACCGGCAATGCATCACGCGGGACGTCATCCATATGCATAACACGTAGAAGGGCATGCATTTCGAGTTCGTCCTTTTTATTTTTTTCGTCGCTTTCTCCGCCCCCTGTCACCGCTCCTTGCGATTCATGTACGCGCGTTTTTTTTTCATTCCTCTAGATTTATGTATGAAAAAGTCTCGCGAGACTAACAAGGTTGCATCAACACGTCATAATTATCTTTCAAAATCCTCCGATTTCCACGAATCGTCAATTAATTACGAATTATTTATTTCGCTTTGACAAAGTGCAGGCGAATTTTATCATGCTCTTGTCACAAGCAATATAAAAACGTTAAATTAATTCGTATAGCGATGTAGTTAATTACTTCTAGGACGAAAATAAGAGACAAAAAAAGAGACAAAAAAGGAGGAAAAAATGAGATATTTATAATCTGCGGAAGAGTATAACTGGACGATGCTCGAAATAATACCAAAATAGCCACTGAGAATGTTTGACGATAGTATATGCCACGTAAGACGTTGACGAGGGATTTAAGCGCCAGGAGGCTCCATAAAAATGCGATCCAACCGATACGAGGTGATCTCGAGTTTAATGTTTTTCCTCGTTTAGCCTTCGAAATATTTAATTGCTGAACATCCCGTTGTAAGCATTCCCTGACGATCGTGTCATTCTTTCTTAAATGACTATTGAAATGCCTCAACGATGAAATAGGGCCCTATAAATTATACATTTTACAAGTCAAAATTTATACACACTTTTTACAAATTATCGTCGCGTAATGTGAAACTGACCAACGCAGACGTGGGAGAACGTAAGCGTCGCTCTACGTGGCGCGTTGAAAGGAAACGTGCGAACCTGTGTTGGAGCACAGTCTACAAAATTGTTTTGTTACTGCGAGATACTAATTTAGTACAAATTAAAAACTGTCTTATAAGTATATATTTTCTAATAATCAATATGCATTTAATGTTGATCGTATAGGACGATGAAAATAAATTTTGTATTTTTCAGTATCTTACATTTTCAAATATAAAGTCTTTATTATTATCAGATAATAATAAATTTATATCCTGTGCTTTATTCAATTTAATTCTTTACTTATTAGTTTATTATATTAATTTAATAATTTTAATTCTAAAATCATTTGGTTAATTCTATATACTATTTCACTTTTTAATACAGTATTTTTCTTCGCATATAGATACATTTGAGAAAGTATTTACAAATGTAGGCCACCCACATAAGTACACAAAATAATCACCGCGTTATATTTCTCTTTGTCAATACTGCCACAAATGTCACCAACTTAAGATATACTGCCACAAAACACCAAATTAAGATATACTGTTTGTTTTGAAATAATTTGCATAATGGTTGAGAGATGATCTTCTCTGTTTTTCTGTATACACTGTATCATTGTGCACCCACTCTTTCCTATATTTTGTAACAATAATGGAAATATTCTTATCTCTTGTCCTTTTAGGAACG
>JABFOW010000959.1:0-10047 GCA_022817725.1 Archaeoteleia sp. ZL-2020
CATAGCGTAAACAATATTATATTTATATTCGAAAGTAATGCATTTTTACTCATTTTTATTCATAAAATACAGTAGTATCAGGTGTTACTGGAAATCAAATATTTGTATGCATTTTTATGCATGAAAGTGCAATATCTTTCTGTACACTAAAAAAATTATATGAAAATAAAGTTAATACACGCAGATATAAAAAAATAAAAGAAACATGGAACAGATTAAAGCAAACAAATACAAAACAAATAAAAAAATCTTACATTCATCCAGTCTTGAAATTTGTTTCTTTATAACGCTAAGCCGAGTACATCACCACTCGGTCAAAGTAGTGCTGTTGTATGTCATGCTTAAAACAGAACCTTCAATTCCAACCACCGCCAAATGTTTTAAGTTGTTTGACAATTTGAACTTTAGTGGCGAGTGACGAATCACCTTAAGTAATAGCATAAAATCTTAATTAATAGCAACGAACTATTAGAAGGCATGTACTCAACAAGTTTAATAAATGTACATTTCAATACAACCTCGATAAAACACGATAAATTAACTCAGCTTCCGAATCACAGTCTTCTTACTATCCACCTTCGCTCTTATGTGTAGTTCGTTCTATTGTCTAGTAAATGGCAAATGAAATATCGACAAACTTGCGTCTTCTCACGGCTTACCTTAGAAGAGGTTTGTAGGAATTATACATTCTGTTAACCGTTATTTTCCCAATATAACAGAACCGAGATGACAAGATCTAGAAAAATCATATAAAAATATGTATAATCAATAGACAAATGTTCATCATTCTTATCACAGCTAAAATAAATTTAGGACACTATTGGTTTAATCAAGAAAAACACATTTGAAAAGATATTTTTATCTTTTTTTTATTCTGAACATAGTGGTATACAATGGTTAGATTTTTCTTATTAGATACATAAAATATATATGCCGCAAAATCTGAAGAAAAAAACAAAGTTAATGAAAGAATCGCAGATGAACAATTTACACCTTTGCGTTTCTGACTAGATGATAACAAAGTATACATTATGTACAGTGTAATAGTAAATATATCGAACCGAGCGAATTGCGAATATTTATATAAGACAACTCTTTTCTGTATTAAAAAAATTATATTTGTCCATAGTATTGAACCCAAACTGAGAAAACATTTAAGTCTTATTTTTTAATTTACACATACATCAATCATATATATATATGATTTATCGACAGATAATTTGGTCTGCGATGGAGGAGAAAAATTAATTATGACAACGTTGAATGATGCCACATTTTCTCAGCTCGAGTGCAATTGTTTCGAGGAGAGTTTTGATAAATAAATACACGCGTACACGATCGGAAGCGCAATGATAATGATTACCTACCTACCGCCTGTCTTTTTATGACAAAATATACTTTCAATTTGTCTTCGACTGCTAAACGGATTCATATCATTAACACTTTGAACACCATATGCTCTTGTCGATCAAGAAATCTAACTTATTAAACAAAAGACTGACACTGCATAAAAACGCTAACAGGTTGGCACACGAACAAAGATGACACAAATCGGTAACCCTATCCAATATCATTACAGGGAATATCTGTTACAGTAATGATAAACGTACTTCGAAATTTTGACGTTAACTACATTCGAAAAAAGTATTGTATTCACTCATCATACCTAAAACAAAAATACTTCGTATGGCGGATACAGGGATATTCTCAAAAAGACCTGTGGATTACTTTTGCAACCAAAGGTAGTTAAGAAAAACACTAATCAAATTTGAATAATTGAAAAAATAATCTGCTGAAACTAATGAAGGATCATAAAACTGTGCTAGGGGACTAGACCAACTGTACAATTATCTGGTTTCTTAACTACTAAACCACTGTCTACTTCGATGAAATCAAAAGACGTTTATGACTTCTAAGAAGATAGAAGTATTCAAACCAGATGGTGCCAGTCAGGAGCTTTATTAGTGCTAAACGAGTTACTGAGGATTTCATAGAAGAGGCGATAATTTAAGAGTCATGGATTGAAATAGTCAGAAAATATAGAGCATTGTTTATAGAGAGCAAGGTTGGCACGCTAAAATGTTATATATTATTACTGGAGATATAAATTAAACTGGGAATGCTACAACTTGGTACAAAACATTGCTAAAGTCAAAAAAAGCCGAATACAAATTCAGAAAATCTGAGTAAAACTTAAATAAAATTGCGACTTAATAACACTAATTTATTGGCATTGTAATTAGCTTATGAATTCGACATGAAAGACCTAGTCCAATTCAGAATTATATACACTAAGAGAAATTTTGTTGTAATCTTTACAATACAGTCTGGAACTTATATGCGCAGTACTGAGAATGATTTGAATGCGCAATAGTTCTACTACTCATATATATTCTAGACTATATTGTAAAAATGCGAATAAAGGAAACATATCCCAACCGTACTACAATACAGTATTGTAAACATTACAAGAACATATCTCTCAGTGTAAGTTCATCCAAATAGTGGAAGAAATAGAAAAGACTAGAAACATAAATCGAATTCACTGTGATAAGTCAAATAAATCGGAGTACGCTATTAAATTCAGTTGAAAATATATAAATTTACAGTCGGATATTATTCCAGATTATACATTTTTTCTACTTCAGAATTTTGACTTCTGTAACATTTCTATCTTTATCTGGTGCTACAAGATGAACAAAGATAGTGATATTTTAAATGTATTTTGAGTGCGTAAAACAAAAATACTATAACATTAAAATGTGTACAAAGTAAACGCATGCCGAAGTCACGAACTTGTAGTATGAATTTATCATTTTTGAAATTATACCTGAAAAATTTATATTGACTCATTTTATTCTTAGTATTCAGACAACTTTTAAAATTTATCGGGTGAAAAGTAAACTAAAGATAGTCCATGGATTTCATTTGAAAATGCTCTGATTTTTAACTCTGATCAGATTAATTAAAGTGCTCTACTTCAAGAAACGAGAAACACATAACTTAATATTCGGCGATTTTGATTATAACGTACAATTAAAAAGAAGAGATTAGATCCAAATGATTGGAAGTACTAGCTGGAGTATACTTGAACACACGAACCAAGGATATAGTGATCGTGTTTTTTTTAATTAAAAACCTTTGTTCAAAATGTGTTTAATGCTCTTGTACTATCTGAAATCGATCATAATAATGAAGAGATTTGTACTAACAGTGTTATCTATTTATTAATCTGATCTTAGAGAAACAAATATTAGGAAAATGTATAAGAGACTTTCCTCTATCCAAAAACATTCAATATACTTAATTTAAGAAGTTTTATATCGTATTGCTTGTATATTAGATAAACAAAACACATCAGTATAGTTAGTGATGTTGCATAAATCAATTATATTTAGTAGTACACTCGATCAACAAAAGTACTTCTTCATCTTCAGTCAATCGACATGCACTGGTGTCGAGCTAGAAACTACGGTAATGACTTGCTTTAGCGAATGCAGTCAAATTCCAACGTTTAATATATGAAGCATATTTTGGCTTGAGCTACTATACACATAAATCCTAAAGAATTACATTACTGTATCCGAAGGTAATACGATACAAAAAGAGAGTCCCTTGGGTTCCTTAGGTTCGTGTGCAAGAACTTTCGACCCCATTCATACAATAGTATGCCGACTCTAGTGTCACTATCAACCGTTGCCACGCGTTAATATATCAGTGCAATATACAAATACATTAAAAATACATTTATCCATAATTATCTGTCTTAACTTGGTGTTCAAAGTGCGCAAAAAAATTAGAATGAATAAATTAACACATCTTCGTAATGAATATTAAGATAGTTCTTGTGCACACATCAATTGTAGATGCCGACAGCATAAACGATATTATAATTACAATTAATCATTCAATTTTTGTTACGAGACTATTGTGTTAAGAGCATTCCAGAAATGACGTAAAACCTTTTGGGGGAGTACTTTTCGCAACATTCTAAAGAAAAAACATGCAATGATAATCGGACAAGGCAGGAACCAGTATTTTATAATAAACAAGGTTCTAGTAAAAATCAGAAACGAAATTAGTATGTGGTATAGCATTTTTTGATAAACCAATTATTGTTTAGTTATTTAAGAATATAAAATATACATATTATGATTATAACAATGTTTTCGAACTTCAATATTTGTCGCAGTATTTGAAGGAACGTATATTGAATAGTATACAGAAAATATTGGTTCATGAACCAATTGTTATTAGACATTTTCTTTAGAATGTTGTCAAAAATACTCTCTCAAAAAATGATTTACGTCATTACTCAGATACCATGTATATCAAATGCACGGCATTATTTTCAAATTACATTATAAAATTCAATTTTTAGATTAAATGTAATATAGTCATATACTATAATGCATTGATACATTTTATGTGTAATATGTTAAATGAGTAAACTTTACAACTTATTTTCATATTTCAATCTAATTTGAAAAGTAAATTATTATTCTGCATTTTTTCTCGCCTTATTATATATAGTTAAATAAATATTTCCAAATGTTGATATTGTTTAATAATATATGTCATGCAAGAACTGACTTAAATTCACATTTATAAACCTACTTATAAATAACGATTGATTAAACTGACTGAAATTATCAAAATAATCTTTATTAAGTAGAAATACAATTCACGTATATTAATTTTTCTATATGAAGTTAGACAAATGTATATAAATTTAAATTAATGTGCGTAATTTTTAATTTATTAGAGATTTTGTTCTTAAAGATCTTAGTATAAAATTGTGTGATGACTTTTATAAATACTACTTAAAATAACCGAAACGGAACACAAATTTTAAATACTTTTATGAATCTCGTTTCATTGGCTTTTATATCTCTTTGTTTGTTGTAACATAAAATATTTGTCTGATTTTTTCCAAGGCTATGGAAAAAATCATATTATTAAATTTATCCAAAACGAATAAGCCTTAAATCTATTTCGTTTAACCATTAACATGTACGCCGTTCTTACGAAGGACAGGCAGTATGCGTGGTATCGAATGCAATTGTACATTTTAATGCGATTCTCAAATCGCACATCGTATGCTAGAATTAGCGCGACGCCAAGATTATACTTAAGATCACATGCCGCCAGGTTTCGGAAGATTTGTGTCGTAAGCTCTGATTACGTCGGTCTGTGTTACTGAACCTCCTTCCTCTTGTGAAAAGGCGAATCCATCTAATGGGCAGCATTTATTTATTGAAAAAAAAAGAATATACGCTTTAGTTATACATTCAACTGTAGTGACAAGTAGCATGCATTTACCATAAGTGTAGATATTCTTACTTTTACACATTTGATTCGCTTGTAAATTGTTTAATGAGAACAGTAAATAATATTTCGTATATAATCGCTTGTAATAATTTGTTTTAACCAATAAATCCAATCTTTTTCTTCAACTATATTCACAGAAATATAAAATATCAATTGCCCAATATGTAAATGCAGTTATGACAAACTTTTAAGAAAAGTTAATTTAAAATAATTGATAGTTGTTTAATATCAAATATTGCATTACATTATTACCAGAATGTGTATTAAAAATGTAATTCTTTTTTATCCTCATTGTATCATGTGTGTAATTTTTAAGAGAATTATTTAAAAATTTATTTATTACTAATTATATTTTTTTAAATCGAAAAATATTAATTTACATAGTAAAGTTAATTATGTAAATATGTATTTTCTCTTTTCTTAAAATTTATTGCTGTGCCCATTTCTTTATTTATAACTTCGAAATGAATTTTGGTAAAATTAAAACAATGAGATTACATATTAAATTGGATATTAGATTATATGATATTAGATAATAATATTAAATAAGAGATTAGAAAATTAAATATTAGTTTGAAACGGAAAAAAATCATACATATATCACTTATTTCCAAAAAATTATTGAAAAGAAATGTCAAGAGAATGTCATGAATTATAAAATATTACATAATACAATATTATTAATATTGAAATAAATGTTGATAGTTTGACTTTAATACAGTACCTCCTCAAATAAGTTATATAAAATATAAATATTATTACAACTTGCGATTTATGAGCGACTAAAAAGATTGGATTTCATTAAACAATATTTATGAAGAACTCTATGCACGAATATATCGTTTATATTACCTTAGCTTCATAAATTGAATAAGCAGATATTTACAAGTAGATCGCATTAACAATTGTACAAAAGTGTTTGTAAAGCGGCATTAAGCTTCGTATGTGCTTCGGTGAATCGTGTATAAAAATCATCTAAAAATTCTTTAAACAATGGCACTACCACAGGCTGATCTAAAACTGATAACCCCTTGTGACCTATTTTCACAATGCGTAAAATTATTGTAATAATTTTACAAAACAAAAGATAATATAAAAGCAATTTTATTAAAATCTCGTATCTTTTTCTAATGCATGCCTATGTTGAATATTAAACTATTACAATCTACATTTTATAATTGAAAAGAACATAGCATGGTATTACTAAATATGAAATGTTGACAAAAAAAGTAAAACTTTATAAATTTAACGACTTGGGAGAATAAACGTCTATAATGATCATGATATTGTTAACAACTTTAGTATATTATAATATAATACATACAGCTTATAAACTAAACTATTTTAAAAAGGTGAAAACTACATAATCTCCTTTTGACAAAGAATATTATGAGTACAGTTTTTGATTTATTATAATGATTCGTTTCATGGATGCATTTAATTGTACATTACATTTTTTAATTTATACATATAAAACAGCTACAAATTAATATCTTAAAAGAATGTATTTCATATTCACTATTTATGAAATAATAAAATTTCCCTTATAATTTACAAATTGCAATTATAAATTAAATTTGTAATATAATGTATTTGAAATAATCATATATTTAACTTGTATTATTAACTAAAGAACAATTGAGAAAATAAATATATATATTACAACCAATCAATCTAAGTTAATTAAATCATTTTAATTTTAATTACAAATGATGCTAATAAATACATAGTTTTCATTGACATAACTGGCAGTTTAAAAATCTTACATTAAAGTACACTTATCAAAATACATTTTTAGAGATGCATAATGCATATGGCATTAATAGACTCTTATTCTCCAAAATCGTAAGATACATTAATATAGTTAGCACCTACCGATGCAACGAAAATTTTTCTTGAAAATCTATATTTAAAATTCTATAAAATGATGTCCTATTATCAGCCTTTTCGGTAATTATTATTACTAAAATTATATATAATATAAAATAAAATCAATTTATATCTTTTTATACACCTTTTCATATCAAGTATGAAGTTAAACATCGACCACTTGACTGTCGAATGACTTTCAACTTTTATCTCCGAAAGGGTTAGCAATCCAGTAAGTCGACTTACGTGATAGCTCCACCTCGATATTCACTCGTGTCGCAGCGTTAGACCGTCTGGTTAATACACTTTTTACGTTTTTCAGCAGCCGCGCCGTCTCCGTCAATCTGTAAGACGGCCATTTGTGTTTGCTTAAAATACAGCTCGAGAAAAGCTATGCTTTCCTCGATGCCTTGAATCAGCTTTTTCGTATCAAAAGATTTATCTGAAAGTCACTCATTCCTGCTCTGCATTTTGCTGACACGTTCTACTTTTGAAACATTTACGACTGTCTAGTCCGTCTTCATTTTATAAATTTATCATACATATTATACTTTCGTCGCTTAAATGGTCATGAAAGTTTTTACTATTCTTTGTCTCATTTATCAGTACGTGCTATGTATATGTAACTATATCAAGGGGCGCATTGCCAAAGTTCTAAACTTTATTTCACACATAGTGCGAGGTGAGAGAATCATAATAACATAAATTGTGCTACCTTTTTTTTACTACAGTGTGAATCCAAAAACCACGGTAGTGTCTTTATACAATCTTGCAAAATGACAATATTAACAAAAATTGGAAACATTACAAAGGACACCTTTTCTGCATTTATTCATGCAACCTGGATTTCATTGAAAAATATCAAAAACTAATTTAAATATTTTTCAATGACTTAATAGAGTTTTCAAAAAAATTATTTAACATATAAAAGATAAAACGAACAACAACAAGACGTTGACGAACATTTATTTGCTCTACTTTTGCGTAACCCTGCTCGGTGAGTTTTGTTACTTAAAAATATATATAAATGCATGCTTACTGTCGTGGTGCGAACGTAAATTACCTAGGCTAGCTTAAACAATAAATAGACGGAAATAGGAGGGAAATGCTCTATATAGAGATAGAGAAACTTTTACAATAATATTCAAATATTTAACCGTGTTCTATCCTTGATTAAGTGTAAAGCAAATTTGTAAGACATTTTCATGTATAATAGAAATTATATTATAAATATAATTTCATTTAAAAATTGATTTTTTTATTTCCATTCTTTAAAATATTAGACGATACATATAAAACGTATATATATGAAAAGACTTTTAATTCGTCATAGAATGTCAAAAGGATAGTTCGCAATAACCTTTGCAAACTATACTTCAATCCAATTAATTTTTTCCATATGTAAATTTGTATCATAAAATAGTAAAAGTATCTCTTCGACGGTGCCACATAACAATTGCTTGCCATCAAGCGAGTTACAATAAGCTGGTTGTACCATGCGTATTTTGGCTGATACTATAAGTACTGTGTGTGTGATGTAATAAGAAAAGTGGGCGCAATAATAAATAATAATAAGGTGCTAGGTACTATAAATAATGAACTACTGGGGTACTTACACCTCGCGAGATCGGCGATGGCATGCACAGGCCTGCACGGGAATCGATGGATAAAACAAAAATAAATGAATTCGGATTAAAAGAGAAAATCTGTGGGATGTTTTGAGGATAAATAAATTATATATCACTTCGAATGTAATGGTAAGCTTATGAATTAGAAATTTCATACTTTGTAACTGCATGAACAAACGGTGTAAAGCAAGTTGAAGATCATATTCTTACATTTCATATTTAATTAATTATATTTTAATAATTTTGCATATTCCATATCGCACACAAGTGATTTTCAGTTTGCACCATTAGTTCTTTTTCAGAGTCATTTGCATCCAGATATAATTACTCTCATTCTTCTAATATTATTAAATTTAAAATTTGAATGACATCTCTTCAAATTAGAAAATTATCTTGGTTCTATTATAACTGGAAACAAAAACTTTTAAATTATTTGTATAAAATGAAAATTGATGAGACATATTTACATGACTGCGCTACAAAGAAAGATAAACTAAACTATTACATATGATGCACAGTGGAAGAATACAAAGTCCGTCAAATTCTACGTTACGTCAAAGTTGCTTTTAAAAAAAGAAATCATAAATCTCAACATTCATACAGTTCAGCATATAAAATAACAAATTCTACATCCATATCGTTACTGCACTAGCAAACATAAACACGCTTCAAAAACTGATAAAGGCACATGAATTATTAGTTCTAAATCACACAACACGTATTTTTTAACAAAACTCGGGATTAAACTTAGCAGACGCTGTTTTTTGAAATTATACTGGATTGCAACGCATATTTTTGTTTACGTGCTTCTTTTTATTTGCTTCTTTGATTCGATCGCTCACTTACCAATAACAGAAAAAATAACTTCCGATTGTAAGGAGTTTATTTAATGGAAGGCCGTATATACGATAATGAAATATGTAAATATTTCTTCTGTATTCCCTGGCGAAAATGTTCTGATGGAAAATTGGATTTCATTGTATTTCATCAAAAGTATTTTGATGAAATACTGTGTATGAAAATACTGTTTATGAAAAATAACTGTCGTTGACTTTTCATACTATTACAGATTTTTAGAGAAATGTTTCGTTATTTTTCAGTGGGATATTTATGGTTTTTCATCAAAAACAATTAACGCCAAGGTTGAAATTGATGAGTGTAAATAGTCATTGATTGCAGTTGAATGCATGATTCTTCTGTCCGTGAAACTTGCCATGAA
>JABFOW010000960.1:0-10044 GCA_022817725.1 Archaeoteleia sp. ZL-2020
TAAGAAACCCTTCGTATCATATAAATCTGGGCGCAATGTACCATCCTTCGATTGCGATGACGTGCAAATATGGCGACAAGCGTTGGGAGTATAATTGCGTCATTCGAATTTACCCCGTCACTAATTCGTGCCGAGATAAAACAATTTCGAGTAGACCCGAGGCTTAGGTGAGGATTTCGTTGTGTGCCGTTTTCTTTTTTTTCCTTTTTCTCCTTTTCTTCATTCTCGTTCGCTCCTCTCCTTTTGTCAGCTCTCTTCTTCTTCTTCTTCGTTCCGATCGTTTGTCCGCCGCAAATGTGCCATAAAGCATGACCAAACCGAGACCGAAAAAAGTGTATCGCGCAGAGAAAATCGGAGTTGAAAAAAGAGCCAGAGATGGGGAAAAAAGAGTGGTCGCTGTGTGCATTAGACAGAGCACCATGCGCTACCTATCAAGTTCCGCGCGGTAAACAACACCAGGGTAGTTTTTCACTCGGTGGATTTTATAGTACGAGATATTATTCTACGGCAACTAGATGGTTAGTTTTATATATTTGAGTGCGCCTGCACGTATTTGGGCGCGCGCGTTGAAGCATGGTATTCGTAAAAAGTAATAACCAAAACTGTATCGGTATATTTGTATACATCGCGGCGAGTCCCCGTGCCATTACATCATTTTTACAACCGAATATTCGCGAGTGAGGCCAATATTAGTCACGGTAAAGTTTGCCAGACACGGGGGAACGCCGGCTACGAGGGCTGTTTGGCATTTCGAGTTGTACTTTTGCACAATAACGATAAAACGCGAACGATGCACGGGTTACAAAATGGTAGCATTGATTTTTCGCATTTGTTGGGAATATATGCTAAATAGTTACATAATTCTCGCAAAATCATCAAAGAGCAAATGACCTTGCGAATCTTTGAAATTATTGGCAAGATATAATGGAATTGTTAAATATAGTAATAATATTTTATTAAATATATTTAAGTCCTAAATATATTTAAATATTTTAACTAAAATATTGTAGCGTAAGTTCACACTACTAGAACAAGATTTAAATAGAAATTGATATGTTATATATTCCAAAATATATATCTAAAACTTTCAAATTATATATGCCATCCTTTATAATTATGTAACTAATTATAATAATAATAATATAACTATTTTCTATACATTTTCATAATTAAATTAAAATATGTAATAATTTCTTTATACTATTTCTAGTTTAAATTGACAAACGGTATAAAGGGATCTAGCAGTTAATGCATTGTTAACATATTTGAAATACAAAAGAGATAAATTGACAGGATCGGAAGAAATGGATGAAAAAGTGTTCTGCTGACGACGGTGAGATCGTCGTCGAAGGAGCCAACCAGGCAAATGACAGCATGAGTCAAATCAAAAATGCAGAAAGTATTCGTACTTTTTGCCGGCAGAACATTTTCCAAGTTTGCGGTGGCAGATGCCTCGGATTCGTTGTTGGAAGTTACGCAACGTCAACACTTTATAAGGCGATAATCATACCGTTGGCAAAAAGCGGGCAACAGTTTACTTACTTCGTGTTATAGATCGTTTTCGTCTCTTTATAGAAAACTCGAGAAACAACTTTTCCCCTAATTAAACATTTTCTGCTTTAATCGACATTTAATTTGTCACATAATAGTGTCGTTTATTTTGCTTTATTTAACGAAGTAATTAAAACGGAAGAAATTGAAGTATTGAAGCAAACAATACGTCATTATTGATGAAATTACGAGAGTGTTTACTCGAATTTACTCGACTGAGTGTTGCTCGACTGGCAAAGTCGTAAGAACAAATTAACGCAAAGAAAGGGGTGTCGACGTAAAATTCAGAAAACAACATTTCTCCATTAGATTGGAGTCGACATTTGAATATATCAGCTTTTGTGGTTGGACTCCTTGTTACGCAGCGAATGCTATTAAAGCGCTGTAAAGCATCTAGCTTCGTGAAATCCAACGGTGCTTGGTACTTCGATACCTCGTCTTTTACTCCTTGCGCCGGCTCTGAAGGTTGTACAAAGTGCTTTTACATACCTGCTGGGTAGGAAATCAAATTAACAATTCCTTTTCCACCGAAAAAGTTCTTTGATCAGGAAAGTTCCTCTCGTAAAAGGCATTCCTTGTCTTTTTCATGATCGAAGTCGACATAAAAGTAATTATGCGTAAACCCAATCATACAATCATTCTATTCAACTATTCCCAAGTAGAAATATGAGACGTTATTTGGTAAGGCCATGGTCGGGCCACAGCAAGGCTTCACCAGAAACTTGACAAATTTCTACTAGGGTTATCGCGACTATTTATATATCTTATAAATATGGCATATTTGATTAATTTCGTGGCATGACGAGAACGAATATTACTATATTCATATACACTTATACGGACAAAGATTTGCTGCGTCAGCGTTAAATTTCCTGTCACAGCAAAATTACTTTGCAAATATACAGTCGAAACTGTATTTATTAAGTCAAGCTTTGGCTGCAGCAGCAAAAGTATTCAGTTGTATTTGTATTATTATTATTATTATTGTTATTAAGTGTTGGCAATATCGGTCGAATTTTGTTATAAATAATCCAAAAGTTATACGCGTTTATAATACACAACACATTTAGCCAAATAATACCAAAGACGGCCCGAAAAGAAAGAATTATTAATTATTATTTATTGTCAAGACCTGTAATATTATACATTGACTCATATTAAACATTTTGCTTATCTTTATAAATACATAAATGATTTTACGAGTTAATTATTTATCTTATTTGTTTTATTAAATTTATTTTAATATTTTATCAATATAATTGTGTATACCTCACTGCATTTGCTTAACACGATACCGTCGATGACTATCTATATTGGTGAATGTACAACTGAGTTTTATCCTAATATATTAATTTGCCTGAAAACACCCAAATATGACAATTATACGTTTCTGTAACATATATGATTAACAAATAATTTAATTGAACTGACCCAATTAGCGTGTCTCACAACATTATTTGGTTATTCATATTTTAACCAAACATTTGATTGGATCAAGTGAACAGTTTTCTCCGTGTTGTGCGACGTAAATTTTTTATCGATGCAATCTAATAATGGCTCATTTATTATAGACAGCAAATGACATTATTTGTCTTATGAAAACATTTCGCTACGCGAATATAAAAAATGTCTTAATTGGAGCTAGTCGATTTTGCCAATAGAACTGAATAATATTATTACACGAGGCATTTCTGTACTTTGTTGTGTGATTTTTAATTTTTCCTATCACTGTATAGTAATTTTTAGGTTCGGAAGGAAATTTTGAATAAATCCCTCTTATTTTCACACTATTCATATATCTATTTCTATTTCTATTCTTTATCTATTTTAATCTTATGAGGATTCGAACTCTGCCTGTGCATATACAGAGCCGAACGCTGAGCCATTAACCTGAAGAAGCCATAAGTTGTAAGGCGATGCTTTATTGATATAACCAGCTGCCCACTAATATTATAGGCGACATTTCAAATTTTCTTAGAAAATAATACATATTGTATTACTTAATGTCTAAACAACTATTACAAAACTACACAAACAAGGGGTATAATCACTATTTTTAATATTTTCGAGTACTTTAAAAAATGTGGTTTAATTAAAAGACTAAATTTGGGCTGATGAATGTTATTATATTTAATTGTAATTAGATTTAATATATGTTATTATATTTAATTTTTGTTTTCAAAAGGTTATATTGTAAAAGATTACAAAATACGTAATTTTTTGCTAGAAATTGTAGTTATTTTTGCAGTTTTATTTATCTCGGTTTATAGTACTATATTTTAAAGGGAGTAGAATGTGTAATGAAAATTGTGTAGAGTTGAACTTTGTATAATTAGAAATGTGTAAAGTTGAATTTTGCATAATTAGAAACGGGAACAGTTAAACTGCGTATAATCAAAATTGTGTCAAGTGAACGGTGTGCAATTAGAAATGTGAATAATTGAACTAACTTAATTTAACATTCAAACATTAGATAATTAAAAATAATAATATTGCGTGATATATGAAATGTAACAATAATAAATCTAATATAAAATTAGTCATTAATTCACATTTATGTACAACACAATACAAATAATAAATATAAACACAAAAATAAAAATAATAATATTTTAAAAATCACAATGTCTGCAAAAGAAAAGAAATGAGAATTTCGCGAATGCACTATTGAAAAATTGTTTTTAAACTAATAAGTTTTATTAAACTTTATTAAGTTTTTATAAACTTTCATAAACTTTATTAACTTTTATTATACTTTTATTAAGTAACTATTAAACTTTAATAGTTTGTGGCATAATTTTTAAAAGATCTTCTTGTTTTGGAATTTGGCAAATTTTGTACAATAAATGATTTAGCAAGGTTTTTATTTTGTACGCTTTATTAATGATTTAAAAATTATTAACAGTATAAATAATAGATTTATTAATATCGTGTATAAAAACGATTTAAATATAAGAATATATAAATGTATGTATAACACAAAATATATTTAATTATTTATTATAGGCTATGATTAAAATATTAATATTTTAATTTAAATATAATCGCTATTTTTTAAATATCAATATAAGTATGTGTAGCGTTAAAAGGTTAGAAGTTCAAAGGGAAGTATAATTCAGGATATAATGTGCCTCAATATGAACAGTTCACTTATTAATATTTTAATAAAAATTCACAGATTTTAAACGGTATATTTAATTGTTAAATAATGACATAATAACGCAATGGGATGTTATATAATTACACAATGAAAATAATTTTAAGTGAATTATAGACAAAATTAAAAATAATATTTATTATGTATACTGCATTAATAATATAATTGTACATTCAGAATTTACATTACAATTAGTAGCATCAGTAAACAAAAAAGGAATATAGTAAACATAATTATTATCTAGTCGGTTGTTAATAAATGTTTCCATTTGTATATTTATAATGTTAACAATATAAATGTATTAATGTATTAATTATAAATACATTTATATTAAACAAATCAAAATTTCGAAACCGTATTATTTTTTATCAGTTATACTGTCAGTTATAAATATTTTTGAAAAATACGTACTTCCTTATGCATTTTGAACAATACGTCAATAATTTTTTCGTTTTTAAAACTTTATACATTCCAGTAGCCGTATCTGAATAAGAAGTAACATTTTGATATCGAATCATTAACTTCTTTCAGTCTATTAATGCTGTCGAACTTTTCAACACCGTATTGTTCTAGTTTCAGTACGGTTTCTAAAGTAACTCTACCTAGGAGGAGGTTTGAATGGTTATCGTTACTGTTATTATATGGATCTATATAATAGAGCACTCACAGTTAAACTATATCCATTCAATCTACGATAATTGGAACAATTAGAATAATATACATTCAGAAAACGAATTTTTTAGTAGAAGAAGAATAAAATTAATAAATCTAATTTTAATATACATTTGCTGATTGATACATTAATTAGTTTCTGATACAATGCCATGATGTAGTTTCTCATAACTACAGGGTTTTGTAATTACGTTTACTTAATTTAACAAATATGTATTTTTCCATGTGTACTGATAAAAATTGTGTTTGCTCCTCTTAATGAAAAAATTACGTCATGGGAAGAAATTGAAATTCCTACACTGTTTAGCTTGATTTACGTGTGTATGTAACATATCAATCGTAAAATGAAAATATGAAAATATTGCTTTAATTTTTAAAAGGAATCCATTATAAAAATCTACAAAAAGATGATATCAATGTTTCAGCAATAATAAATCATTTAAAAAATTATAATCGTGTCATTATTAATTATTTACGTTAGTAAATATTAGTTACGTTTTAGTTCTTTATGTTTATTCTAAATGTTTTACCCTCAGAACTGTAAAACTGAGAATTACTATGAACGAGACTACGAAAATGGTATTATTACTCGAATAGCTTTTCCAATTTTATAGGAAATTCCTTCTGTTACTTTGTCTTGCGCATGCAGATTTTTTGACACGCGTACTTTGTCTTCACGCCAATTCTTTAAACTTTCGCCAAACTTTAAACTACTTTCGCAAAGTCATTTACTCATATACATATTTGTTTCGGAAAAAATATTATGTCCAACTTCTATACTTTAAATTATGATGACAGAATATCAAAATATATTTTTTAATTGTTGTAAGCAATGTAATATATATTACATATAAGCTGTTGGATAATAATTGTACAAATAGGACCATTTTGTAATTTGCTATACTTTTGTCAAACATAATATTTGTATTTATTATTATAATTAATATTTTAATGATAGCATGCGTAATTTTAAATCACGTACTTTAGCTAAATACGATTAATAATTGAAATGCTCATTATGATCAACTCAATTTCATACCACTATTAAACTCAGAATTGTTAATGGTTTGAATTCATCTTTCAATCATTATCTCAAATATGTGTTATTGTGAGCATC
The DNA here is from genome assembly GCA_022817725.1 of Archaeoteleia sp. ZL-2020. NCBI lineage: Eukaryota > Metazoa > Arthropoda > Insecta > Hymenoptera > Scelionidae > Archaeoteleia > Archaeoteleia sp. ZL-2020. The sequence continues at coordinate 6,498 of JABFOW010000960.1, forward strand.
CAAAAGAGCGTTTAAATACATGCTCTATATTAGCAATGAGTTTATTGAAAGCTATTATTTACAATTTTACGACTTAATCGCCAAGTCATAAAGTTTGGGGTATTAACGCCAATGCATTGAAAAATGTATTGAATTACATGTACCGTACGAAATTCGTATATTATCTCTTTGCGTAATAAATATTTTATGACGCTTTTGCCGATTCATAAAATACTGATAATATTTTGCATATATCCGAGCGGAAATTATCCTAATAAACTCCTACTTGTTCGTTGATTTTCTATTACGAAAATTGGATATGGTATGAATACTACTATATAAAACATGATTGTCGAAATATCGATAATCGCAATTTGACTGCTAACAAAAAATGTAAAAACAAAATATATCACAAAACTGTAAAAATACTAATAGGATTTTAAAGTTACAATATCTTGTATCTCGCATATGTATGATATTTTAAGCATATTTAATAAAATCATTTCGTTGAATTTCCTTTCGAATTAATTTCCTCTTTTTCTTTGAGAGTTAATGAAATATTAATATAGTCTCAAATATCCTAAATGGAATATTATAGTTCGTAATGTAAGCGTTAATTAAGGTTCGATACTTTTCTGAATGCAAGCATGGGAGAATTGAAGTTTATTTGGTGAAATCAATAATTTTCTATTGCTACGTTACTTACAGTAACCTAAGTTCCGAACTTTCCTAACTTGACACATTACGAGGTCAGAATGAGAACCATTCAATTTCCGGTTCAACGACGCGACCAGAAGTGGAGTCACTTTCCGAATTCCTGGATTGCATTTCAAGACTTCGGCAAAATAGTACCGAAATGTCGATACCAATCCTATTAAATTTAAAGCGACCTGTACCTTTCGAAAAAGTCAAAACTCTTTATTTAATCGCTGCATTGCAACGCATCATCTAATCAGTATCAAGTGTCTCGGAAAAAGCAGTGCCTTTTAATTTTGCCAAATAAAATAAGAAGATAAGAAAATAAACAAATATTTATAACTTTATTGAATCTTTTAAACAAATAAGTTAATCTTTCAAACAAATTTTTTATATAATAAATAAGTATTTATTTTATTCAAATATTAGACATGCTTTTGTTGCATACAAGACAACATTTATTTCTATTTGAATAATATATTTTGACGCGTTTAAGATATGCATATTTTTACATATTTTTTATAAAATAAATATCAAAATGTTTAAAATAAGAATTCAGGTTTTATAATAAAATATATATATTCTTTAGTGTAAAAATATCGTCAGTAATTACATATACTAATTATAGGTATTTGTGCTGAAATGATGAAATGTCTGACTTATAGTAGTCCCGTTCGTTCAGCTTTAACTCCATTGGTTAACTGATTATTATGTTACGAAGTACATAATACATCGCATACGTATACAATTTCAGCGTTGAGTTTTGGTACATATAGAGAATTTTCGCTACAATCCATTTAAACGTAAGCAAATATAGAAATATGCTGTCTTGGCCATTATCTTTACATTTCTATTAAAAATTTAACAAAAAAGTATGTCAACTTGAATGGATGTTTCGAACTTAAATTTCATAATCATGTTTTGTAATTCTAAAGCATTGCAAAAGTATTCGCAAGACTACTATAAAATTTTGTTTGTTCTCGAAACTTGGGAGACTTCTTAAGAATTCTGGACTTTAGAGAACATATGTTACCACAATAAAAAATTTCAATTTAAGCTCAGATCTGCATCAGTTGATCATTGCTCCTAAACAAGCATATATTTTAAACGTAAATTTCTCTCCCTTAATCTTCCTAAGTATTTGTAATTGAAATAGAACTTTATATTTTAAACAGTTTGCACTGAAAAAGTTCTATTTAACAAAACAAAATTGATCTTTCAATAACCTTAAAAACCAATAGCTAATCACAAATAAGTAGTACTGTTTTATTTCCTCATCAAAATCTTTTACAAACACTTTTACAAATATCAATTTTTAGTATCTCAGTTTCTGAGCTACTGAGGCGAAAACTGGTTAAACTTACACCGGATATATAGCCTGCATTCCTGACTAAATTTCGTGCGATATAGATCAATTCCAAAGGTGTTGGCTAAACACGACAAGAGACATAATCAGTTCCTCATCTGTAATCCTAGCATAAATTGTCATATCGTTCTACATGTCCCCATTCGAGCCAGATATTGCTTCTTAGAAAGCATAATATGATAGCATCGGGCTATATGAGGCCTTATATATGGCCCCAGTAGGGAAGCCCCACGTGACTCCATACATTCCTACAGAGAACTTATAAGGATACCAGATATGGTCCACAACAACTCATGGCAAGCTCCATGAGGTTCCTATCAGGAAGCTTAATGTGCCCAATATTTGTTTATATATTGCGCTATGTGGCCCCTATAGGGAAGCCCCGAGAGGAGCTATCCAATGGATGCCCCATAGAGCCTTAAGTGGCCTCCTAGGTATCACGTCGGTTTACCCGGTAAGGGTTCGATGGGGCATTTATTAGCCAGATAGAGGCCTTGTTGGGCTTCCCGATAGCAGCCACATTAGGCATTTCTACCAGGGTAGAGATAATATAATTAATATTATTGGAATTACAGAAGGAGTGATAATAAATCGAATCGGAAAGTTAGTCTTCATGCATTTAGAATTGAATAATGACCAAACCAAAGGTTTATTAAAATCCAATTTGGCTCTGTGGACAGTATTGCCATTCTGTGAAAAGTCCAATTTCTAAATGTCACGAAACTCGTGTAGCGAGTACGAGCACGCTCGTGTTCGTTAGTCTTCATTATTTCCCTATCATGATACCCGCTTCACTTCGAAGTTGCTGACCTCTTTTGCACCAAGTCGGGCTGCACACCGCTATTGTCGATATGTTTTTGGCGCGTCTCATATAAATTAGATTCTCAGCGATCCCCCTCGAGTCGCCCCAAGCAGTCGTGCCTTTGATTTTCGTTCGTTGCTCCCTTTTTTTCGCCCTCTATGAAGTATGTGTGTATCGTGGTATACATCGCGATAGGTTGCTCACAGTCAACCGTACCATGTCAGATAATATACTTACGCCGAATAGTCTGCCTCTGTCCGATGAGGACGCTACCTCCGAACTTTAGCAATTTACGCCAGCGACATATCTCACGTATAACAAGTGGTTTCATGCATCTATGTAACAGTTTACTTTGGGAAGGTTATCCATTGTATGCGACCGACATTATTATCACACTAGGTAATCCAAAGTTAATCTATTAAATAACAGGAATAGCATCACTTTTTACAACTTTACAACTAGTTTCCCTGAAATGTTTGTGTTGCAAATTATTAAATTCTATCAAGTTCAATGGAAGAGATCAAATTTCTTTTAATGATTTAATTTTCATAATTATGTAAACTTATTTGCTATTACATGCAGTGGGAGAAATGAATCGTTATCACAATGGTCAACTTCATTCTGGAAACGATCTTGAATCGTGAGATTTTACGTTCCATAATGTTGTACTTACGTTTCAGACTCTCGTGCTTATGATCCAAACC
>JABFOW010000961.1:0-10043 GCA_022817725.1 Archaeoteleia sp. ZL-2020
TTGGGTAATTTGTTATTGGTCCTTTTTCTTTAGAATGTTGTCAACACTCTTAAAATGATTTACGTGGAACCTGGAACATCCTGTATAAACAGTTATATGGAACCAAACTGAGAACAGAAAAAATGTATTATTATTATTTTATTAAATAATTTTGCAAATTTATTAAAAATATTATATCTTTCTACCTATTTTGATCTGCAAATGGATGGACAGAAACCACATAGAAACCAAATATATTTAATTGGTGTCTATAACTTTTTCCACGGGGTTACATTTGCATAACATAGGTTGAGTTATTCATAATATCTAATAGGTCTGCCTGTTCTCTTGCTTGCGTTCTATCATATTCGCGAAACAGGGACGACAACTTGTGATTTTCGATGTATTGAATTCTCGACAATACGCATTAAACAAATTTATCACATTTGAACATGTAGTAGATGCAACGAATACTTCAATTGACATTATTAAATTAATAAAGATGATGCCAATAATAATTCTAATATGGGAGTACGTCACAGTGACACAGTGTCACGTATCAGGCGCGTGTATTGTGTAAATGTGTATATATATATTCTATATATTGCCTAGACATTGACACTCACTAATAATTAAAACGTAATAAAATTTTTTCGACTTTTAAAGGATTATTAACAAAGTTCATTAAATATTAAAAGAAATCAATGTTTAATATTAAATTAAATAAGATCTTAAATTTATAATTCCAAAAGTTGAAAGTGTGAAGAATTCACCAGTTGTAGTCTCTGTATAACATTTTGGCAATGTCATATCAATGTGAACTACAGAAAGTTAATATAATTATAAATGCATTTTCACTCCGTAGAATATTAGCATTTTCTACAGCGCCTATAGTTAAAGTTGAAGTAACGTTGAACAATGTATCTTGGATACAGTGTAAACACGTTGAAGGGCCGCTTTACGTGGCAAGGTGGAATCCTTCAGATTACAGGACTGGCATTCACGATATTAAGGTTCATGAACAAATATTTGTAATACATTTTAACATAATCATTTCAATTCTTAATGTACACTTCTTGAGTATTTCTGTATAACAAAAATACAAGTATTCTTAATTTCATAATGTTTGTAGGTGAGAGTCCGGGATGCCGATGATAAAGAAAAGACTGTAGAACAACCATTCTCTTTAGATGGAACAAGATTGCCGTTTGGAATTTTACCTAGGATTATTCTAATGTCTAATGCTACTCATATTGTACGTATACATAATTTAATATATGTGTATTAAGCAATTATTAATGAATACAAAATAACTATAGTTTTCTTTTTTAGTTTCAATTTTTTTTTGGTACCATTTTATTGACATTAGTCCTTCCACTATGCTTATTACGCTTTGTACATGTGATTTACAATGGTAAGTAAAATTTAGATGATTAGTATGTCAATTTTTCTACATTTCTTAAGTCTTATAATATGTGTTGGATTACAACTACATGTGTATTTAATAAAAGGAATGCACACCGTTAATTAAATTAATAAAATGATATATTCTCAATAAATAAATTAAGCAAAACAACCCCTTTTCCAACTAATGAAAAAAATTGCACTTAACTTAGTCAATTTTTAATTGTTTATAGGAAAGCGCATGAGGAAACCGAGATTGCGAATAAAAATATTTCACTTGTGGTTAAGAAAAATATGGGTCTTAGCCACGGTCGATCGTTTATTTTTCCCGTTAGTTATATACGAATTATATTTAACAATCGGTAAGTAAAGAAGTTTTGTTTTACTGTCAATTAATTTAAAAAATGTTAATTGAATAAATCAATATATATAATTTAAGGTCCATGGATCATAGGCGAAATTATAGACAATCATACTGGAGTTATATTTGCGTGGGGAACATTCATTGGGAATTCATTCCTTCCCGGATCGTTTACTTACGCTTACGGTTTCTTCCAACTATTTTCATTTCAACTTCCACTGATGGTGATTCTGGCTCACCGTGTCGATAAACGGTAACAATACATTTATCGTTATATACTGAAGTTTATTTTAAGAAATGCATAATTCACTTTTCCTGAAATTGAAATCCTAATTTAAATGTGATACGGAAATTGTGATCTTTAGATTACAGATAATCGACAGACCGTTAAAAAATCCATCTTCGTTGCTACGACATTTTTGCCAGCATTTGCCATTTATTCTTTTGATAACAATGCAAGTGGTCATGGTTTATTTCTTTTGGTTGGCATATGGAACACTGGCAACAGTCTTATGTCCGTTGCGAACTTGGAGCATTTTGCTGGCAATTTATTTGTGGTATCAAGTCCACAAAATGCCCGAAAGCTGTCTAAGGTTTGTAAAAAGAAATAAGTACAAACATTTTTTCTAAGCAAACGAAAATAAATTTTATTCAATTTAAAATGATAAGAAACAATTCATGTAATTTGCCATCAATTACTTTTTTGCCCACAACACATTTTGGAGAACATTATTTAAATTTCACTAAATTGTTGGAAATTGTGAGACGTGAGTAAAGCATATTGAAATCGGATTTAATTATAATTAATTTATAGATAGTTATAAAGAAATTTATTGAAATATAGTTAAGCTAAAAAAAATTGAGCTAAGTTTGTATGATATGTCAGCGTGGAATTCGTGGAAAAGCCATTTAAAATTATTTGCTATTTCAATGATTTGAAAATCTATTTTCATTCACCGAGAAAATTAATGTAAAAATTAATATATATGTCGAATAACGTTGAGGGAAGTATTCGTAGAACAAATACAGAATAATTTATATATTTTACTATACAAACAGTTAAATCCACATGTCACTACATTTAACGTACATTATAATAATATACATTATTTTAATCTTGTTTGTTTGTCGTTTGCAGGCCAGCAGCAAAAGTATGGTTCTCCAGCAGTCCGGTTGCGCATGATAGTACAGATGAAAGTCAGAAAACCGATATAAACTACAAGTAAGACGACGTTCCCAAGACATTTTTTAAACCAGGCAGTCATACGTTTTAATTTTCTGGTAGACGATATTACAAGAAAGTATAACACATCCCTTGTTGTTACACTCAGTTGTTACATTTAGGATGGAAAATGGTACACTGTACATAAGGTAATTTGTTTGGTAATGACATTTTGGAAAACAGAATTTATCAAGAAGAAATTCGAAAACTTTTTCTTAAAAATTTGTAGATATTAAGGGATATTATTTACTTGTACGTAGAAATTTAATTTCTATTGGCGTAAAATATCGATTGTGATGTCGCTGTTGTATTGACAAATTTCATGTGAAGAACGTTATTAAATACGAAAGTAATATGTGTGTAACGTCTTGTATTTTTTATATACATTTAACATATAAACATATGTACTTTGTATATATGTATAACATAATTTGATATACATTTGACTGTTTATTAATATCTAAAGAGAATGAATAATTTCATTTTTAAAAGAAAATGAATTAATTAATGGAGAAATTGTTATGTGCAATATGATAATCACTGTGATAGAGCCATTTCTTTTGTTGCTCACTTTCATTACATATTGCAATCAAAAATAATTTTATTCATATTTCTTCGCTTCCATTATTTTCTTGCAGCACAATATATTACATTGTTTATATAATAATTATGCTACGTGGGAGGTGCCATCAACATAAAAAATATTAGCACATGAATATTGTCAATATCAATGCTGTCAAAGCTCGTTATTTATTTGATTTTAGCATTTAACGGCATTGTTCCTATGCGTGTTTGTAGCGTTAACAAATGTTAACAAGGAAAACACTCAAAATATTTATTTTTAAAAATCTTTATTTTTGTATTATTTTGCTTTAAAGGAACATACTTATGTGTTTTTGTGCGATTATCTTCAACTGCGTGCACCTTATATGATATGTTTAAAAACTTATAATTTTGTCCATATTTAGTTTCTTATTTACCCTTTTGAGCTCGCTCTTTCCTTTCGTATAAAGATATAAATGTAATAAATGTTTCTAAACATAGTGTAACATATTCTACACTACTTTTATTAATAAAATATCTAAGTTAAAATGTAAAGTTGTTATTAATCGAGTACTGTATAATTTTCAATCTAAAAGCAATGAAATACATTTAAAATTAAATTTATTACTCTTTTACAAAACAATAATTATACGTCAATAAATTTTCTAATTATAAAGTTACAATTAAACACTTTCTACTCTCATATTTTATGGAATCATTAAATTATAAAAGACTTATAACGTATGGTGATATTATACAGACAATTCCAAATACTCTGATTTTAGACAGAAAAAAATATGTATGCACTTTTGATTAATGCGGTTCTAGATAAATCACTTCATATAATTATTATTCGTACACAATATTTTTAAAAAAATATGGCGTATATATAGACGAAAAATATTATAAAACAAATTGCATGATATTTCGAGCTGAAAGGTTAACTAAATTGATTTTTAGCAAAATTTTGCAAAATGCATGCAAGGTGTAATTTAGCTGAAAGTGAAAGCTGGCCAAACGTTTTTTCTATACCATTGTAATCAGCATTTCAGCGCCTCAATAAAAGTTTTCGAAAATTCTTCGGTAAATTTGAACAATGTTTTGAATTGATAAATTTACAACTTTTTACATTTCTTGTGACTTTATATAGACTGTATTTAACTAATCCATTTTTAACAATAATCAAAGATAACCAATGTTTACATAAAAAATTGGAATCTTTACAGCCTTTGTTCAGAGAGTATTTTTCTCTGTCATGAGCTAAGCACGTATATAAATATGTACAGTAATATATGTACAATACAAAGTTGAACATTGAAAAAGTATTGCTTTTGCATACTACTTTTCAGCTGTCGACTCTTTTATTGTGTCATTTAAGCTACAGTTAGAACAAATTCTATATTTTTCATACTAAAAGTATCACAATGATATTGGATGTAAGGAATCATTCATTAAAAAATATAATTTAACTAATTTGTATCATTCTAAGGACGAAAATGTCGCCAGTTTATCAGAAAAATACATATAACAATACATACATTTGAGTAAATTAAAATAAATTATATTCTCCGAATTTCATAAATTACACAAAATGATGATAATTTTAAGTGTTTCGATACAAAACATTGAAAAATGTAAGATTCGATATTAATAACAAAAATTAAGAGGTTGAAGATTTTTGTTTACTACATCAAACATGTGATTTTAAGATTAGTATTCAGACACATTTTCATTGTACATTTTGGTTACAAATCTCAGGTTTACGAAAAAAAATATGTTTATTTTTTTTATCTGAAATATACGAAGAAAGTCAAAAAAACAGAATTCAACGTATATTCATATACGATGTACAACTTCTCGTGTGATTTGTCCGTGTAATCCACGACGATGTAATCGAACTTAGCTTGTGCGATATTCTCACGATTTCGCAAAATGTATATACAATAAATCTATAGCTACGTTTATGCAAGGGAAGGTGTGTGTAGTCATGTAAATGTTGAGTTTGCGAAAAATATTATATTATGTAGTAAAATCAAAAGTGATATACATTCGTAATAAAAATATTTTAAAAAATATAAAAAATGTAAATAAATTACAATAAATAATATTAGAGTTAACAAATTCATCGATTATTCGATTAATAAAACATGTAAGTTCAAGTTCATGATTAATATAGTAGTTTGTAGTCATTGATTTGAATATGATACTAAGCATCATTTCAGTAACACTATATTTATATAAATATAGCTCACTGAATATATTCAATTAATAATTAATTTATATTTGAATCAACTATGTCTACTTCTATTCTAATTCATAATTGCTTAATCGAATAATCGATATTTTATTTATCGCACGGATCATTCATTATAAAATTTTTCTTATTACTATTAATAACAAATATGTCATTCTTTTTGTCATATCAACAGTGAAGAAATATAGGAATATAAACATTTTGAATAGTTTCTCTACAGTTTAAGTGCACTTGACAAAAATGACATCTTTTGTATAGTATGGTAAGTATATGGCTGGTGTTGTTTTCTCATTTTAGATGCAAAAGTTAGAAATCTGTTATTAGATTGATTAGAGGGAAATGGAATTAATTCAACAGTATAGAAGAATTATTTATTTTGATAATTTCAGGGAAATTAATCAATGCTCTGGGCCTTAGTATCTCAAATTTAATAATTTTTTATTTGCTTATTTGAGAATAGAGGAAACACAAATATGCCGATTGTTTGAGATTTTAGTTTTTGGATATAACTTTAGAGCTGTGTTCGACTGAAAAGATAGTACTGCAAATTTGCAGGGCGCAAAAATTTGACAAATTATAAATATTTATTAAATTAGAAAATTCTCGCATGTCTCAGCCAGGGTTTGAACTTGGAACCTTCCGTTTACAGTCGGATGCGCTGTCAAATGCGACACGAGCCGAATTCTTAATTGAAAAGACATTCTAATGTGGTACATTCTAATATCTCAGGTCCCTATATTTTCAGAAAAGGGTATTTAGCATGAACTCAAACAGGAATTGATCTTCTGGATCTGTTTCGAATATTTACGATACAGATTATAAAACAATTATAAATATGTCAAATTGAAAAAGTAAAAAAAATTTTAAATGTAGTTAGGGTGGAATTAAAGTTTTTAAAAAGTGTGTTGTGTGACGTGTCAAATTAAAGACCTGTTCAAGAACCTAGAAATTGGACTACAGTATAGAACTAATTAGCAACAGTATAGAATTTAGCGTAATATAAACATTAAATATACTTAATTATAAAAATAAGTTTCTTTAAAATGGCTACAAACACCAAAAAATGTCTTACTAAGAAATAATAGAACTCTCGTTGGTGTTTGTAGCTACTTTTAAGGCACTTATTATTTTCAGCGTGACTCCCATTCTGTTGTCACACCCACCTGATACTATATTCTTCATGCGAAATCCTGATTCATTATAAATATCAATGAAAATCATGTAACAAATCCCAAGAGTATATATAATACATTGTTTTCTTCTGCATCAACCACACCGTGCCACTTTGCCTCTCATTCAAGAAAGAAATATAAAGACAAAAAATAAATAACTGACATCATGGCATCTGACTCCGAGTACTCCACTCTTTTACCAAGCTTTCTTCTCGATCCATACATATAAATTCTAAGATCCCCCCTTCAAAAAAACCAATATGAAAAAAAAAAAATCGAAAAATCTACAGAATAGTACGATTCGATTGCCGTTGGCCGTTCTCCTCGCGCTAGCCAGTGAGCCGAGTCTGCCCCCTAAATCAACGAGCGTCCGATTCAGCGGGCGTTTTAACGAGGTAAAGCACTCGCTGGCAAAGTAAAAGGCCAATCCCAATCACTTTTCCTCCATTCCGCAGGCTCGCAGGCACCAATCTACTAATTCCCGCTAAGCAGAACAAATGTTTTCGTGCGACGGCGAAGGAGAGCCGCGAGAAAGCGAGGCCAAAAAGAAGAGCCCCCCTCCCCCCTCTTCTCCTCTCTTTTCCCCCTTCGAAAGGCGCAGGCGCGCGATCATCGCCCGAGTCTTTTAATTTCCTATATTGGAGAGATTGCTCGTGCACGCCGAGGGTTGTACGTGGAGAAGGGTAGGGGCAAAAGGGGGGGCGCTGGTAATTGGCTGTCGGGGCTTCCCAGTCCTACCAACCGACCGACCAACAACCCCGAGAGATTGGTATCGCTTATAATTAACTTCTCCGTGCCACGAAGCCACCGTTTCCATCGCGCCGTCGACACAACCAAACCCTTAGGTCTGACTCCGAGGCAAAGAGCCCCGGCGCTTGTCGTTCAAATGTTGACCACTTTTTCTTTTTCTTTTTTCCTCTTTTTTTTCACGATTTTTCGGATCACTTTCAGCCTTTCGTGTCGCACACGTGCGTGCGTGGTTCGGAAGACCGTGTCACCCATGTTGGGGGTTTGGTTTTGCAGATCCAATGTTCCTGAACTAATTGTCACAGTTGGACAAGTCGTCATGTTACATTGAGCATCGATTCATTTCCTTGATAGATCATGCTATTCTTTTCTTCGATCGAGGACCTATTTTGGCGCGCCGTAATTTCGTAACTGCTGTAATGGTTGAGAGAATATTTTGATTGGAGCTCGGATTTATAAATTACGGTTTGGAGAAGAATGGGTTCTGTACAGCTGTAATCTGCAAATTAGTTTTATAGATTTGTATATGATAAAACGTAGAATTGAATTTTCAAGGAGTCTAACTTTTTGATACGTTTCATTATTACCTGTAATGTGAATTTAATTTTGTTCTCTTTGTCGATATAGATGGCGTTCTTCTTTGTATATCGCAGACTAGCCATATCCGAATTGAACTTCCACTGGTTCAATTAGTTTCCAAAATATTGTAGATGGCTGTACTGTCGCAGTGAAAACAGTATAAAATCTTTTGATGACAATTTTTATGGAGGATTATTTAATCGAAAATTTAGAAAGTAAATTCTTTTAAATATTTTAAAAGAAAATTGTATTGAATATGAATCTTTACTGTCTATCCAAATATATTCTTTATGTGTTTACTAATAGAATGGAAACGAAATTTAAATGTACAAAGCAGAACACTAGCTTTATCGACAGAGAGGACAAAATTAAGTTCACAATGTAGGTGATAACTACAAAACTTGTGAGGAGACCTGTATTGCTATTATCTGTCAGTCATAATTTGACTTTGTCTCATCTGTATCTTTATATATCTCGTCTTGCTCATTTATATTTTATCTTTAAATTATATTCAATTTATTGAATTTTGTATATTACATTATCGACTTTGGACCAACATTGTTGGTATTAGGCAAACGTTGCCCCAACATCGTAGGCTTATATTACATATAAAATAGTATAATGCACATTATTATGTTAAATATAAATTATATTCAATAAAGTGGAATTTTTTAATATTGGTTGCAAATTCTGTGTCTGAAATTGGATAATGCAGGAAAAATTGTTTTTGCTTCTTTGGAGAAATAAATGTTCGAGTATTCTGACAGAAATGTGGTTAATGCTAGATGGAACGATAATTGCTTTCATTTAATTTCAGTCGATGGAACCGAAATGTAGGTGTGATGATTATACATCCTACTCAAACAATAGAGACATGTTTCTGTGTGTGCGATTATCATTAATTTGGTTGCATGAATCGTATAATTGCTAACAATTTATCAATTTTTATTAATGAAATTAAGTTGCAACATTAAATTGGTTTGGAGTCAAAATTTAGTTGTATCATTAAAAATTTAGGGAAGGAAAAAGACATAACTATCTGTCTACTAATCAAATGAATTTGTTGGGTTTTATATTGAGATAAAAGAATAGGTTAAAAAAAAAAACTTTTTATGGGCCCAACTCGATTCTTCTTGATAACGAATCAAAATGAATGTTATCATCATAATTGATTAAGATAACATTATTAACATAAATAATATTACTACTTTATAATAATATTATTCACTTTCATATTTAAATTTAAAGTAATTGATCAATTAATTTATTAATGTATACATGGATAATAAGTACATTAATATCTATATATAAAATATTTTCCTTCAGATTCATACCCAAAGAATCAATAAAATTTTAAAAATAGATATATATTCATTGTGTATTAAATTTGATAATTTTTTAGATTTGTAAGCATTGTTTCAAACTGTCTAATTTATTTTGTTAATGAGATTATAATATTCTATGATCACAGTTAAGTTTCAAAAAAATATTCTATAAAATAAGAGACAACATTTCATTTCAAAAAAAGGTAATTAGTTAGTTAGTTATTAGAAATGTATATACATTATAATTGATAATATGTTGTTATGGATATAAAATAAAAATAATATAATTGTAAACTGTCTCTTTAATTCGAGTGATTTTGAAGGTTGTAATATCATAATACAAAATGTAAATAATATATTTTAAATATATAATATTGTTTTACAAAATCTATTCAAGAATGATTTAGAACACATTTTAAATCAAAAAATTAAATTAAATTTTAATACTAACGTACAC
>JABFOW010000962.1:0-10043 GCA_022817725.1 Archaeoteleia sp. ZL-2020
GCCAAAAAGCCAATACTTGCTAAAAAGGCCACAACACCAATTCCCACCCCATAATTACAGGCATTGGAGTCTCGATTGTAAAGACAGTACTCTTCTCCACCATCAGATAACCATCCTTTGTCGCTAATACATCCAAAGACAATGATTGCAAAGAGCTAAAAGGACAAATGGTTTATATTTTACCAAATTAATTTTTCATAAATTACTTAATTATTTATATTTCTAATTATAAAGTAGATTTATTAAGAAACAAATATTTATTTCTAATTTAACATAATTAGTAATTTGTGACAAAACTATTAAACAATGAAGTCAATGAATTATGTTGATGAGCCATTGTAAAAATAACAACTTCATAATGTATATTTTAAAATATATTATTGAATGCATAGAAAATATATTGAATATTTCACAGATATTTTTATAGCAGGTATCTGCGCGTGTCTTGAAAGACGTCGATTATAAAAAAACCTGTCAAAAATTGTTATGCAAAGAAGTGTATTTTCTGCAAAAATAGTCATTAAGTGATCCTGAAACCTTAACGAATATCACAAAGGAGTGATAAAAGATCGTCTTGAATCATAGCAAGATTTCATGGGGCGTTAAGCTTTAATTCGTGAAAAATCAATAGAACAACCCCATCAACGAGGGGGGAGGGTGGGGGCCATCGCTTCTTTAAAATCGATGCGTACTACACTCAGTGTGACCGCGAATTGCAATTAATGTTGCATCTTACAAGAAACAAAGTGCGAATTTGGGAGATACGTACCAAACATACTGCCCTTAAAATGACCTGTGGTCTTTGAACAAACGCGATCGGATCAAATGGGCCTCCTGCCTTACCACCACCGTACGCTCCACCACCGTCCATCTTAGCGCGACTGAGCCACGAAATTCAAAGCTCTGTCACGAAGGAGTCGCGCACGCGCCTGTCGAAACACTCGAGCGAGATTTTATCAGAGAAATAGATTGGAAGATTGGATTCTACGAATATACCAATAGTGCAGTGGTACCACATTAGACGTCCCCGCTATATTTCAGTAGTTTTTCCTATTTAGGGATATTTTTTAGGAAATTTGTGTCTTATCAAAATATTTAATTTTATTATTGATGTGAAATTTAGGAATTTTCAGAAGCATTTCTAAAATCCATTGTAAAATATTTACTAAAGTTGCGAGCAACGTAGAAAGAACTTTCATAAACTTTTATTCAAACGTTGGACCAACGTTAGCAAAATTGTAAGAAAAATTAACGTATAATATACATATAATATACGTCTGACGTATCGAACGTATAGGACCAGGATACATATATATAATACCAACCTAGTTTATTCATTACCGTTAAAATGCCAAACTTAATTCGCATTAAACATTAGTTCAATTTCATCATGCTGCAAATATTGCGTTTTTACATGTCATGATTTTAAACTCAAATAATTGTTCAATACTATTATCATTTTCCAGTGGGAGGATCTGTGTTCTAGAACCAACCCAGAACCTACCTAGAACCAACTCAATATCTGTCATTATTTGAAATAACCCAATGGAAAACGCTGATTTGAGTTGGTTCTAGGTAGGTTCTGGGTCGGTTCTAGAACACAGAACCACACAGATCCCTCCCAATGGAAAACGCTATTAATTACGATGCAGGCCGAGATTTGAAACGACGACCAATTTTTTAAAATGTTACGAAATTTTGATTTCAAGTGGTTTTATAATTTTAATCTACGGAGTTAGGTTTAAATATTTTAAAGTCGTTTTTATATATTTATGTGCAGTTTAGTATTGAAAAAGTGCATTATATACAACGATTGTATAAATAACGATACAATGAAGAATGTTGCGAAATGTAATTCACGATGTGAAGTACAGAGGTCTCTGGCTCAAGTCAAACGGACAGGTTTGGAATTCCGCGCTGAAGCGGTATCTCGCCACGAGTTCATCCCCACCTAACCTCGGTATGTCTATAGGCCGCGCGAACTTGGACGAGAGAGACTGGGCCAATAAGCCATAAATCTACTCTTGTCAACATATTTCCCACAAACGAGACAAATAATATTTGCGTTCCAAAAGGCCTAAAACTAATAATGGATTGAAGACTTTATTTGTAAAGTATTATAAAGTGTTTTATAATAGTTCAGAATAGTTTTATGATTAGTATGCATTTTCTCATCCATTAAGTTTTTATGAAAATTATGTTTAATGTGTTGCATATATAATGGGAATAGATCATAAGGTTTATTGATGACAGCAGTGTTCCCAGATATAGAGAATTTTCTGTAATATGCAGAAAATGCAAAATTATAAACTCTTCACGATTCACTTCCAGAATTTTCATCGGTTCATAATGCAGAATTTTAAGCAATACCTCAATACCTCAATTATTCGTATTTTTTATTTACTTTGTCCAATTATTATGTTCGTCTCATTTTAATGGTATATGCTAGATGGAGATGAATATATTCTGAAGGCTGATATTGGGTCTTCCCTTAAATTTTACATCGGCATCTCTTTCACTTTACTTAAGATATGTAAACAGCGATATACAATTTAAGAAAACTATAATACATTTAATTGACATTTTATTGAAAATAATGTTTATATCCCAGCAAACAAATGTCGATTAAAACCCATATAGCACAAAAATAAACCCTTATTGCAGCATTATTGCTGCAACAACAAAATGTCCTTCCAGTGTCTCTGTAACATTCAATCAATACTGGAAGGACATTTCGTTGTTGCAGCAATAATGTTGCAATAAGGATTTATTTTTGTGCTATATGGGAAGTTATTAAATGTCCAAATCATTAATAAGCATTCAAACTGATGCCGCTCGAATGGTTTTCAATAGTTTAAATTTATTTTGCATCAATTTGAATCTTTTGTAATTTTGAATACCTTTTAATCAACTATCGTTTGCTGGTATACAAAAAATGATGTGTAAAAAAATGCAAAATAAGATTATTAAATATAGTTATTAAATGTAATTATTAAATATAATTTGTAGATTTTGGTGAAGATGGCAAAACTCTGAAACGTAGGAATTGAAAAATATTAATGGGAAAATAAATTTTTTGAATGATTTTCTCTAGTTTAGAATACTATTTTTGTCATTTACATAAAACGTAAATGAAATTTCTTTACAAATTACGAAATACAGATTTCGAAATACAGACTTTTAGCGACCTCTGGATAGAAAAATGTGATTTAATGGATGGCAACACTGCGTGTGAGCGGGAAGCAAATCAAAATGGCGATCAATGGCCAATCCAACTGCTTGTTTGACAAATATTTGTTAACTGTTGCCTTCAAATATTTGTTAACTGGTCATATTTATTATTAATAGTGTATCAAACACAACAATTTGTTTTATCGAGGAGGACCACTCGAAAAAGCATTAATTATTCATACCGAGATAGTGCTCATTTCCGTATAATATGGCGATGTAGACGTTCGGAAAGTGGGTCTCGGCGTCGATGGCATTTGGACGTCGATAGATCCTTGTAAAACTGTAATTCTTGGCGATTCGACGCCAACCCAATACGTAGAGTAATCCTGAGCAAATGTAGAGCTGAAAAGATTACATGGTTAATTAAACTTCAGTCACGATTCTTAAAAGACAGTTTATCTTTACTTGTTATGCCGCTCGACTGGTGAACTTTCATCCTGTTTCATAATGCAAATAAAATTAAAATTTACAATACAACAACTTTATTGTTAAAATTAAAAAAGACATAATGACATTGTATAGCATGTCCCAAGTGAAAAAAAGTGTGTTTCGGAAAGATCAAATTATTTTAAAATAATTGTTAAAATATAGCATTTTTAACAAAATAAAAATTATTCGCAAATTTTTCAAAATGTTCGAGTTAGTTTTACTTTCTTTATGGAAGCAATGCATTCACAAAAATTAATTTTAATCAGAAACACTTAATACATTGTATTGTGAAAAATGAATATAAACTCTACTCCCACGACTTTGCACAATCGGGACTGGCAGCGATCACGACTTCGAAATGGGTACCTTACTGTACCCCACTTTACATTAACATTATTGAAACGTCCAGTGTTTTATACAACTCTTTTTTGCTGATCTTCAATCATCTCGTTCGATAAAAGCGGGGTGCATCAAATTAAAGACAATTATTTTATTAGCTGAATAAATGTATATTATGAATTATTTTGTTAATGTTTAAAATAAAATATGATATACATGAGTCAATAATAACAATAATGTAAACTATAAAAACTACTTACTTAAAGATTATGGTGCCCTCGTAATCAGGGGGTGCCTGCCAATCAAATTCAAGATTGTGTTTTGTACTTTTATCGATATGCGTCACACCAGAGTTCTGTAAAAATACATTAAAACAATGAATACATGAAATTATTCCTTGTGTTTTATTCTCATATCCTGATAATCCAATTGGTTAATCAATATATTATACAATATATGTTAAGCAATCTCATTGGTCATATTATATAAAACGGAAACTCGGAATCGACCAGGTATGTATTGCCCATATTACTCAACATCTTAAAAAATATAATTTATGTTCATTTGTTATAACTTCAATCCTTTATATCAATTGTAAGATCCATATCAATCTCCCATATCAAAATTTGTTGCCGAATCTGGAGCACTATGTATACGTCCAAGGAGATCTGTCATTCATTGTAACTTCCGTGAATCCCGTTAAATAAATAACGCAAAGATCGATACGAAAGTGTTTATTCATTTATTAGACCGATTAGTTTGGAAGATGTATCGACTATCCCGTCCAACTCAACAATTAACCAAACTCAATTTCCTGCTTCGTTCCTTATTAATGGCCGAAGTGAACAATCCTTGTACGACATAGAACAAATGCTTGGAAAAAAGGCGAGAATAGAGAGAGAAAGAGAAACAGTATAGAGTTGAACGGACAAACAAAAATGTGCAACGCGGAACCACTTTACATTCTTCTTGTCACGGATGGACGTATTTATCAGCGCCAAAAATAGTCTTTATAGGCAACTGCCTCTTTTATCAGTGCTCTACCCGTCATTGCTGCAATTTGACAAAACCCTGTCTTAATCTAATGAACGAGTCTAATTAAAAGCAGTTACTTAGGAGCCGAGTCTGTGATTGAATTCTTTTACAGTGTGAGAAAATAATTAAATATAATGGATAAATTACATATGTCGTTTTTTAGGTTATTTTGTATATTTGAAATGGATTTAATAAATTAAAAATATTTTTAAATGTGAAGGCGAAAGCAGGTTTTTGTATATTTTGGTAAATTAGGAAATTTATTTTGAGTAGTTTTCATTATTGATTTTCCTACTATAAAATTATCCTAATAGGAACAATATAGGAGCTACTTTGTAGATAAAACAGGGTACAGTCAATATTATTTTAAGCTTGTAAGCCATATTCTGATGGTTTGAAAACGTTTTAATGCGTGTTTAGAATGCTAGAAAACTGTTTATATATGTTTGTTACCGCAGAAACTATTATATTAGCAAAACTGATTACAGCCATTGTACGTTATGCGGTCGGTAACTTGTGTTGGCAATCGTGTTCCACATGCTCTTAAGAGAAAGAATGCTTTAAGAAATTTACATACTTTTTATAATATTTAGCGACAGAACATTTAAACTATAATTTGCAATGAACAAGTAAGTGGTGCTGCAAATAAGAACATCATGAAAGTATCTTATTTCGCTAATATCTCACATACCCTAGAAAATTATATACAACGAGCTATTAACACCTTCCTTTCTGGCCATTGCTCTGATGCAAGTCAAAGGAATGACAGTAGCTACGGACCATAATATGAAGCGAACAAAGAAAGCGAAAAAAAATTAAAGGAGATAATGTGGTGCTTTATTATGTTGAACTAAATGCTAATGATGTTGAGGTAGGTTTCTAGAAAATGAAGAGAATGTTATACAGCTTTATTGTCAATATTTAGTTTTTAAAGTATGTTAATTTAAAAAGGATACAATACTATTCTACAATTTTTCAAGAAGCAACTAAAATTGTATTTACCTAATGAAAAAAGTCCTACTGAAAATATAGTTGGAGTTATCACAATTTTAGGATTTCTTATAACCATTATATATAATAATATAAATATGTAGTTACAAATATTTTCTGTTAATCTGTATACATTATTTTGTACGAACAATTTACGAAAGTTTGCAAAAATTTAAGGAGAAAAAGAAAATTCTGTTTAAGTGGAAAAACAACAAGAGCAAGAGGTCAAAGAATGCAGGGCAAGTATATACTTGTAGAAATGGCAAAGAGAAACTTGCCAGCTCTGAACCATAACCTGTCATCTGCGATTAAGATTATGCTGGAAAAATACAATCTATCATCCTTTTCTTATATCTAATTTCATGTTCATACTTTTGCTGCTCTTGTTTTTTTATTGTAGAATTATATTAGAACTATAAACATTAACAAACAATACTACTTTTTGAACCTATTTTTGTATAAAAAGGTATATATTATTGAAAAAAGAATATCCCACAATTTATCATTGATCAATGTTTTAGTGAAACGATGCAAGATCTATTATTAACGACAAATTCCCATGATGACATTATTGTTGAAGTAAAACGTTCAATTGCATACAATTTGAAATGGTTTCAAATTGCTTGTTCTGAGTATTTGCCAATGGCAATTTGTAAACACTATGTATTTGCTATTTTGTATTCAACAGTTGGTATCAGAAAGTTCCGAGCATATTGTTAACTCGAGTGTGCGTTTGAGAACACAATAGTTTTTATCTTATGCAGTATGACCGTTCTTTTGTAACACGCTTATTGTGCCTTCTTGTTTGCAATACACAGAAACAGCTTTTCCTTCGTATATTATATTTATTAAATTCCTTATTGAAATGTATTGATATTTCTCTTTGTGTAAACCACATAACCAAATAAATTTATTGTAATTCTCCGAAAATATTACTTTTATATTATTTTTCATTAGCAATCCTAAATGAATTGTGCAATGGTTCTTTATGCATAAATTATTATATTATTTCATCAAGAAATATTATACAAAGAAAAACTTTCACATCCAACGTTCAACTTCATTTCTAACGTAAAAAAGAATTAATATTGAAATTGTAAAGTATTTTAAAAAAATTCCCACTAAAAAATAAAACAAACAATGTTAGGTTTCCATAAAAAAAACTTGCCCAGCACCTCTAATTAACTACTAAGCTTGTAATTTGCTACATTTTGAATTGCTTTGGACGAAGAAAGGAGTTAATTATACTGGTAGCCGCGGCTCGATAGAAAGTGCGCCCAGCCCACGGTGGTAATTAAATGAATAATTGAAGTTCCATCGCACTGACCTTGATACCCTTGATACACTCGACTGGCTTCGCCAAATCGGGCAAATTCGTGAATTCGCCGACGAACTCGCCGGATTGCACATCCTTCGCGACAATCATAAAGCCTTGGTAAGCGAGTCCCTCGGGACTTCCCAGAATGAGTCGTACTCTGCCTTGGCCGGCCGCAGGCAGGACTTGATAAGGCGTGTAAGAGCCTTGCAAAACCCCCCCTGGATGAATTGGCATCAACGTTGTACATGCTGAGTTTGGTGCACCGGTACTCAAGCCGGATATTTTACCAAATGCGAGCACCAATAGGAAAAGGATGAATGACTTTTCTGAAAAATAAAAAAATACATTTTAATTTTAGAATGGATGTACCAGAAAGAACCACTGATATACTGGTTGTCAAATGTAATGATTTAGGGAAATTGTTTGAGAAATCGACTACTATTACTGTAACCATCGTTTCGTATTTCTCTAACACGCAGTAATGAACAAAGACACAGCTAGGTTTGTAGTACTGGTAGTAAATTTTCTTTAACATAGCATTTATTAACATTTCATCACTTTTTAAAATGGAAAGACTTTCTAATTCTAGTATTATTAACCGTTTTTGTGTTTTGATAATTTCTGTAAATTTCTGTTTTTATTACTTAACAAATATTTAAAAATATTTCTTCTTTATCGCGTTACAATACATTATCAACTTTAATTTTAATCTTAACTCGTTAAATATAACTTATCTTTATAAAAAACTACTTTAACGTATTTTTCTACATTTTGTGTTTGCTTAACAATAACAAAATTCAAATAATGTGTATTACGCCACGTTAAAACAAAGTTTAAAATAATATTATTATTTTTAACTTTGAGTCATTTTTGAAAATTCATTGTTTTATTTTTTATGATATATTAATATTTAGACACGGTCTATTAATTATATATGCAAAATAGAAAGCATATTTTTATGTAGTAGAGGATTAAATGCAAATTTATGAATATATTACAACACTGAGAGAAATGGATAGGTAACTTTGCAATTCTAGATGTCTCAATAGGGAACAGGAAAAGTGGATTGTAGATGTTTACAATCTGCATTGCCAAGTTAGCAATCTGTATTGCAAAGGTAGCAACTTTAAATAGCTAAATTACAATCTATATTGCTATCTTTGCAAAACAGATTGCTAACTTTGCAATGCAGGTTGTTACTATCTACAATCTACTTTTTCTGTCCCCTATTGAGAGATCTAGAATTGCAAAGTTAACTATCCATTTCTCTGAGTGTAGTAAATGCTTGTAATTACCCAGTTTATGATTTTAGAGACACAATTGTCTCTAAAAATTTGACAAAATGTATGAGGCAATATAGAGTATGATAAATATGGGATATACATAGTGAAACATAAAATTTCGTTTATACGTTCGACTGTATATTGTAATCTCATTGGCGATCGAAACGCGGCCAGTACCGTTACAGAGAGCACGTGTGACTTACTTAGTATTCTGAAATGATATTCAGAGTCGTGAGGTGATGTGCCGCCATATGGCCGTCGAGAAAAGACGACATTATTATAATATTAAAGTTCAAAACGAAGAATATGGAAAGGCTAGGATGTAGATGATGACTTCGCGTAACACGTGTCCGTTACTACTTTATCTCGAAATAATTGACCGAAACTTGGCTTAGAAACAAGTGTCTCGTTTTCGCGGCGAAAAACGGTTTATAGGAAACACGGCAAATTCTCGTGTTCTATGATATTCGCATTTGGATAATCACGTTTTGAAAATATATAGAATCGTTTCCATATTCTTTGTAAACTGACTGTTATTTCTACAGTTTATTGTAAAAGCAGTACTATATTTTTGTCTGAGACAATTGTAAGAATAAACTTCGAAAAATACAATATACATAAAGAAAATTATTTAGTATTGTTAAGACAACCAAACATTTGGTTAAAATATGATCCACCAAATAATTAGGTTGAAACAACCAAATTTTGGTTCAGACAACAAAACAATTTGGTCGAGAATAATAACGCAATCAAATTATATGGTTGTCTTAACCAAATAATAAATTATTTGATTTATAAACCAGTTTTCTTTGTGTACAAGCAAAAATTTTACACATAAAATGTTTGGTTGTTAATATCACAAAATTTGGGTGAGGAAACAAAACAGTTTGGTCGGGACATCTGCGCTAAAGTTTGGTATAACCAAATGATTGATTATTTAAAGTAATAGATTTATTATTTAAACAATTTGTTTGAATCAACTAAAATTCATCAACTAAACTTTTTAATTGGCGCGAATATATAATTTTTCTTTGTGTAGTTAGTGCGAGAGTGCGAATATAGGACAACCTTTTAATACGCGTATAAAAGTGAAGAGGTTAAATCTAAAAATGGATAAACCCTTTTCAAAAACATCAACTAAAATAACCATGAACTCGATTAAAACGACCTGAATAAATGTAATTTACTTTTAGTTTAATTAAATTGATCTTGTTAGATATTATTATAAGATATTAAAATCTTAATATTTCAATCAAAATTAACGGTATTTCAGGCAAAAAAGAAAAATGTTTTTACAAACAATTAAACGAAGGTTAAAACTCAATTAAATGAGAAAATATTATTAAGATATAATCAAATAATCATATAATTAAATTGCCAATGTATAAAATAATAATACAATCTAAGATGGCAAAAAT
>JABFOW010000963.1:0-10042 GCA_022817725.1 Archaeoteleia sp. ZL-2020
CAGACAAATAGAAATAGAAATATGACATTTACAAAAATAAACAATAATAAATTAGTTAATAATTTAAGCAAATTACTAAAAATAGAATGATATGATACTTAATGTCTCTTTATCAAGGATTTTTACATTTTCCCAATCAAAATCATGTGTATTATTTAATCTATGTTTGGTCACTACAGAATAATTGGATGGATGCTGTTTCATATTATTTTTATGTTCATGTAGGCGCGTTTTAAGTTGGCGATTAGTTTGTCCTATATAAGTAGCATTACAATCCTTACACATGAATTGATATACTACATGAGTTGAATCCTGGTTTTTTGTTTTCTCTTTTCTATTTTTTATAAAACAATTTAATTTATTGTCAACTTTATACACTGTCTGTAACCCATGTTTTTTAATTATAAAGTTTATTTTTTCAGAAAGATATTTTACATAAGGTAGAGTAATTATTTTAGATGTATCAATGTTATTGTTGTTGGAGTTAAAGTCATTTGTTGATATGTTTGTCAATGAAATCTTCTGGGTATTGATTAACTACCAATATTTGTTTAACATTATTTATATTTTCATTGTGAAATTTTGGGTGTGCTAATAACAGAGCTCTGTCAGTTAAATTATTGATTACACTGATTTTGTATTTGATAGGGTGATTAGAATTATATTTTATATATCTTTCTGAAGATGTGGGTTTAGTATATAATTTACCATTTTCATCATATACAGAGGTATCAAGGAAATGAATACAATTTCGATTTCGCAATTCATGTGTGAACGATAATCGTTCATGATAATTATTAAAAATATTTATAATGCTAGTTACTTAATTCACAGCGACTGCTGTAATGACATCATCAACATATCTATAGTAAAATGGAATAGAAAAATCAAGATTTTTTTAAGCATGTTTCTTCAAGGTATATAAAATTTCAATTTCTTACTCCGTATAGTCATACATGTTAATTTAATTTAATAATAAACATATATAAATTTTGTACATTAACATATAATTATTTAAATATATTCAAATAGTACTTTTAAATTGTACCAATTTTGCCTTTTGTACTACTAAAAATTAAATTTAATTTAAAAAAAAACATTTGATTTAAATCAATGATTTAAATAAAAAATCATTTGACTTAAATCGTGATTTAAATCATTGATTTAAATAATAGGATTTAAATCATGCCAACCCTGATTTATATAGAAACAAAATCATATGAATACGCTAATTAATAATAATACATAATCTATGTAGATTAACATTTAAAAATATTCACAAGTACATAATGTAATGTATCAAACTTTATGTATCTATAAATTTTCGATAACAAATGGAGCCTCGAAATAATATAATAAATAATATTTATACTAAGAAACGACAAAGGTTAGTAAAAAAAAATTCCATTTTCCAATGAATAATACACAGCATCGCGGAAGACATGAAAATTTACATTTAAAAAACTTCTAATCATACAAACAGTACTCTACGTTACGTAATGCAAAAAGAACATTTACATTACAAAGTTTCTACAAATACAAAAATCACGAGCTAAAATTGAATTTATCCAAATTAGATATATAAAAACTACATTGCATACATATCGATATCTAAAGCAATATTATTATAACTTTGTAAAAATAACCATAGCATAATAAACAATAGAAAAAAATGTGTCTTAATCATAGAAAAATGTTATCTTAAATAATCAATACTTCTAAATTAAAATACTACCCTCGAGTCTATTAATACTCGCTAATAATTACTAATACAAAAGGCATGCGAAAAATTCTTATATTTAATGATAAAAGCATTTTCATATTTGTTAATGGATCGTTCAACAGCACTCTGGTAGATGTAATATGTAAAGTGGCGTAAGAATGCCAGCAAAAAGAATCGCTGATTGAATGGATCAAATTTATAATCGAATACAAAAAGCTCGAGGTAAAAATCGAAGAAGGCTGTGGGAGAGCGTTGGCGGCCCGAGGATATCCGCAAGGGAGTGTTTTATCGCCCCTCCTGTGGAACGTAGTGGTTGACGCTCTCATAACAGAACTCAATGAAGCAGGCATACAAGTACAGGGCTTCGCAGATGACGTAGCATTACTCGTAGATTGTAGCTTTGAAGAAAACAATGAAAGAGTTGCCTCGCTTTGTGTTCAATATCGTAGAAAACTAGAGCAAGAAGGCAACTCCGAAGATAAATCCAGATAACATTAACCCCATGGCACTCGTC
Source organism: Archaeoteleia sp. ZL-2020 (assembly GCA_022817725.1). Lineage (NCBI taxonomy): Eukaryota > Metazoa > Arthropoda > Insecta > Hymenoptera > Scelionidae > Archaeoteleia > Archaeoteleia sp. ZL-2020. The sequence continues at coordinate 2,238 of JABFOW010000963.1, forward strand.
GAGTAAAAGAAAAAGATAACGAAATTAAAAGTAAACCTTGTAAAAAAAGTCTTCGTCGTCAAACGTCAGTTTGCAATATTTGCGAGATGCTCCAAATAGTAAACTATTCTGTAACAGCGGCACCTTAAGAGGCCTCGAGTTCTATGGCATCAGACAAGAAAGGCACGATAAGAACACGGATTAGAAAAGGACGGAGCGATAAAATGCGACGTTTGCTGAATACAGATGTCGAACAAATTATGAAATAAAAGCAAATTGTAGTATTGTCACATTTGCTCAGAAGAAAATGTATCTGTGTATAGACATAATAAATAATCAATAATGAAAAGAATATTAAATAGAGGAAAATGTGAGAAATGTTATGCATCGAAGAAAAGACAATTATAGATTTTTTTAAATATCTAGATCAAATAAACACATTTACCAATGTAATTTTATTTAATTCGTAATTTGTATTTATTTTGTAAAAATATTTTTTGGATTGATAATAATTAACCACTTTTATATAGAAATATGATATTGTATAATTAATTATATATCAAATAAAGTTTATTTTTGATGATTAAACTTTTTCACTGGGTATTTTAAACATTAAGAAAATCTATTTTTCTTCTCAACAATTTACATGATAAATAATGTATATCTCTTTAAAATTGAAGAATTATGTTTAAAGAAATTAACGTGATTTTATAGTTTTACAAATACACAGATTTAATAAAAAAAACTATTGCAACAAATCTTTGATACAATGAAACTCGTGATAGTTCATTTCTAGTTTATTAATTTGTATCTATATATGGTGATAGAATTTAACTTCGTCCCAATGATTGTATTTGTATTATTGAAGAATTTAAAATTGGAGTATGGGACAAAACAATTGTTAATTATTATAAACTACAATTGTTTTTTGAAATAATTTTACTTAATACTTTGAATGTCGTTTCATCTTTATATTTTAGGCATCCTCAGACTCATTATGTTAAAAATATCTAAATTATTAAATCATTATTGGTGTGGATGTAATTCTCACAAGAAGACTCATAAGCTCAGTTATGTCCAATCTAGCACATAATGTGTCAATCAATAAATTAAATAAATAGATTAAGAAATAAATAATTATCCTTTGATATCTCAAGATGAGAAAAATTTTAAACCATGTATGTAATCTTGTACATCCTTCTTGCAAAGACTGAGCAATACTGAAAACCAAAAACCAAAACATTATTTAAATTCATCTGAGAAAGTAAGATATTGTGATTACAGTATCCTTAACACGAAGGTGTGCCATATTTGTCTCATATTTCTATTTATACTCCCACCGTTACACACGTCCACAAATATAAATGATTGAAACTATTATTTAATACACCTCCAGATATTGTGTCTGATACACCTATTTTTTATCGATTCACAGTTCAATGATGCAAAGTTTTACGAGCTGCTCAACACAGTCATTCTTATGAAAACTGTAAAGTCATGTAACGTCAGCAAAAAAGATGAACATAACGTTATTAAATTAAATGATACACGAAAACACTGCATACATTTTCATTGGCAACTATTTAAAAAATATACTGTAAAAGGTATTCTGTAATATTTGTTGAAATCCTGAACTTTATGTCGAATAATGTTTTTAAGTCTTAAATAATTCCAATGCAACAAATTTAATTTATTTAACAATTCTGTCAAGAGAGTAAATACAAGAATTATAAGTAAAATATACATATTTAATTAATAACTATATCTGATGAACCTTAAACTTTTATTTTAATATTTCTTTAAGTAATAAGTAATTTAAAAAATTCTAAATAATAAATGTTATTTATTAATTATAAATACTTAGGGTTAGAATTATTACAAAGCATATAAAATGAAGTAAAAAACATATATGTATAAAATAAGACTTCAAGAACATGAGCAATCACTCTTGAAAGTATATCTACAAAGCTTCTAATAACTAAGCACTACTTTCAGTTGATTGATGTAATGCAATATTATGATTTAAATCTGTATCTACAAGAAAGAAAATGAAATTGCCAGGACAGCAAATCATACCGTTACTGAAATTGAGTCACTCAGAGATACAAAATTTGCTGTCGCAATAAATAGTTTGTTAGTGTTAACCCATCATTTACAGACTTAACAACTAATAATCTGTTTGATTGTCTGTAAGGTTTATAGTGTTATTTTATTCTCTTTAATTAAGTAAGATTAAATTATGTAGCAGTTATGGACAGTGTATAATTATACTAATAACAAGTCTATAATGGTGCGTTATAACACATATAAAAAGTTATAATTAAAAATTTTTTTTTAATTTTGCAACATAAGTTATATATTATAATATTTTGTAAAATATTTGTACGTAATAGCATTATGCTGAAATATGTATTCTTTCTTTATATTATTCATATGCATTGCTAACAATTATATTCATTTTTTATATCATCAAAACTAAGTTAATTGTATGTAATTCTATATATTAATGAATAAAGTTTAGTTTCCTCAGGGTCTATTTTATTAAACATTTGGATTTGTTATGAATTTAATATAAATAATATAAATAATACAAATTAATAATAAAACCTTTCATACTGATGATACACATTATAATTTTAATATTCCATTCTGTAACATTTTCTTTCAAATCTGTAACATTATATAAATGGCTTGATTGTATTGTGAGACAATATAATGAAATTAAATTGTTATATTGGTGATTGATATTATATGAGACAAGTGAAAGCAACTTTTTTTTCTAAACCGAATACTTCAAACAAAGACTTTTACTACATTTGGTTATTACTTTTCATTTTCATACCTTTTGTCTTGCGTGAATAAAAATAATGTGTAACATTACTGAAATCAATAGATTATAGACTTTTAAAATAATCATCATGTCATTACAAAATAATTGAATAACTAATAGGTTAATATATGTTACCCATTTTAGTTCCTTCCCAATTAATTGAAAATACTAAATTTTATTTGTATTTGTGACAAAATTACGCTTTTATATGCATTTTTATATATACCCAACACTACGCTTTTAACAGTTAATTAAATGTATCTTCTTGGTAAAAATATTATTATCTAAGTCATGTTATAAAACTTTAAATAGAGGCAATGTTTTATTCAAAACGTTAAAATTTTATTTACTGCTGCTAATAGAATACGTTGATGATATTTTCATTACCACGTTATATGAACAAAAACAAAGTTTGTATCAAGTTTTGTTTGTAATGTTTTTTAAATAAACTAATAACTTATAATGAATTTAAAAAAATGATCAGATTACTGTTTTAAAGTTTACATTTTATTATTTCACTTTTTTCACAATTTAAATGTTTTTTACTTTTGTCAACATTTAAAATTAGTTATGTTAATACATTTAAATTAGTAATTTTCAATTTAAATACGTATAATATCGAACCATTGAAGCTAATTTGTATATTATGTATCGTGGTTTATAACAAGGATAATAATACAGATTAATTACAGAATAATGCCTTATAACATTACATCCTACAACATGTAAATATATGAATAAATTGAAGACAGGATTATAAATTACATAAAGATAATGTCTATTTATATAAAAATGCATTGAATTAATTAAAAATAAGGATACAGTAGTAATTGTTCATTAACGTTTAAAATTATTTTTCTTTTATCCCAGGACGTTCCTCGATTATAACCAAAAATTGGAATAACACATTTTCACTTTATCTTGTCTATTGGTCTTTAGAAAGAATTTTTTTATGAATTTTTCCTATAAAACACACAATTGTTTCTACTGGCTACATTCTTAGCATTGTACAGTCATTAAAATACTATTCCGAATTTTTACCCAAATCAGAAATATTTTGAATAAAAAAAAACTAAAAAAACTTCAATATTAATTTTAAATCCAATATTGACCTTAATAAACATTTCATATCATTTTTAAAATTGTAATTACAATATAAATCGTGTATAAAATTGTCATCCTCGATTCATCCTCGACAATACATAATATGTAAGATAAGTTATATTATATTAAATTATATTTACTTAAATTATATTTAATTTAAAAAAAAATGTAACGTCTATTTATTTCTTACAGGATTAAATGTATTATTGCCTTACCGTTTGTCCATCTAAAAGACGATGGAAATGAAATTAAAATAATGCAAACAGTTGAAGACAAACTATTTTTCCTGATTTGAATCTTATAGGCAGTATATCGTGTTGGAAAAATAGCGTCATTCTTAATAAAAATACTAAAAACCTTTCTGTAACTTTTCAATTGCATTTCACTTAGACGTATTTAAAACTTTATGGGTTAAGTTTTCGCATAACACGCGGGCAATTGGTGAAACGAATATTATAGTCACGTAGAAATTTCCGACAATATGCAGATCGCATGATAAACAGCAATTTAAAACTGCAGTTAAATAAGATTGGTTTATTTAAATGAAGGAGTTATACTTTTAAACTTTTTAAAGTCACTTGTCATTTTATTTATTTTATGCACTTTCAAAGAAAAGATTTTTGAACCTTATTGTATAATAGATTTAAACATTAATATTTATTATTGTAATTTTTAAAATAAATATGAATGTTACTCTGATTATTATTGTTAATAATAATTCAGACTGATTTTTTTATACTTTATTCTTTAAATACTTTACTCTTTTATACTTTACTGTTTATACTATACTTTTTTCTTTTAGAACTTTAATATTTTCATATTTAATGTTTTAAATTTTTCATTTTTATAAGTTATCACACCCGCATAATAATTGTAATCAAAATAAAAATATGTTTCGTTTCTCAATTTATTCTTCGTGTGTTCAATGCCTTTTAATTTCGGAATTCACACGAACAAACACAACAAGCATTTTAATTAAAAAATGTGCAGCATCAAAATATCTACCCTCTCGAGAGACTAAACTCACAACAATGCGATTACCAAGCCGGACACGAACCGCTAACCTACAATAGTCTTGAGATTTCCAGTTATATCTCATATTTCCAAAATCACAAATCGTCGAAATGCGAAATGCAATAAAGAAAAAAAGTTTTTAAAGTTCGCCGACTGCCATTTAAGGTTGTTATCAAAATTGTACTTTTCCGAAATTTAACATATGAAAATTTTTAAATCAACGTACTTGGTATTTTACAATATGAATTCAAATACAATACGAATTAAAAAAATGTGTTGATGCGCGTCATTATTCAAATATATTTGGAAGAACAAAGATTCCAATTGTTAATCAAATTGGTCGGTAATGTAGGAATCCTTATTGGTATTCAATCTCGTCTTAATTGGATCAACGAGATGTAATACAAATGAATGGAAATTTTATGTAAATCATAAAATGTAGAAAAAGAGTTGCACATTCATCAAATTTGCATTCGTCGCGTAGGAGTATGACAAACAACTTTTTCTTCGAAATCTTTCACGAGATATTATGTTGCGATGATCTTTTTTTCGACATTTCTTGTCTCCGGATATGTTTTTCACGCTATCTTTCATCCAAGATATTTAGATTGGAAATGTCCACGTCACTCTATTTGTACAAACCGACTTTCTACAATTTGTAAAAATCCAAAATGTTATACTTAATCTAATTGTTGTATAATTAAAGTCAGAAAATAAAATCTACGAAATAGTTTTTAAAATTAACATAAAATGAAATTAAACACAACCAGTAACATAATCTAATTATTCATAATATCATTATAACAACAAATTTTGTAAATTCGTAATTACTTTTAATGTATTCTGGAGTTCACTTCATTATACATTTTAATAATTATTTTATAGTTTCTTACATTGTAGAAAATAATCGCGTTAACTTTGCCTTAATATACTTCGGTTGAATAATTTGTTGGAAATAGGGAGAGATAGGATATGTGTCCAAAGATAAGATCTGCTTCGATATCGTCCCGAAGAGACGCTTAAAAATAATTCCAAAAGTCAATTATTTTAGCAAGTAATTTAATTACAGCAAATTGAAAGACAAATAAAAATTAAATTTATACTTTCTTCTTTCAATAAATCAAGAGAGAACGATTTATTTAGAAATAGAATACTTTTTTATTTCTTTAACTTAAATCTACGACGATTGTTAATATTTTTATGTATGTGCTTTACATATATTGTACATATACCCTGATAATTTTTCTACAGTATTAAAATGAAAATGTAAAATGTTAATAATTCAGGAAAAACATTAATAAAGAATTAATACAAACAATGCAAAATTAAATATTAAATGAATTGAATTAAATGAAGCCAACAGACAGAATAAAACTGTTTTGCAAATGTAATATTATTATGAATTATAAATATTTTTTAATTAAAATATACAAAATAATAAAATACACAAACAATGTATTCTATACATTTAAAGAAGAAAAGAAAATTTTACACATTCATCATATTTGAACATTCAAGATTCATTTGATTTTTTTTCTTTTTTCTTCAAAACGCATTTTATTTCTATTTAATATTATTTTTTACATATGTAGGATTTTATTTGTATTCTTTTTCTTTAGTATGTTTCAAACGTTAGTATCTATAATGCATAAAAAATATACCATACACTTTTTTAATCTATTAGATGCTCTCTTTATAGAAACAATAATGAATTTATATAAAACAATAACCACTTCGGAAAATAGAATGTCAAACTTGAAACGTTGCAACGTTAAATTGAAACGTTATTGACGTTTCTTGTTATAACGTAAATTTAGATGAAGAAACACAATAAATGACTCATCGTATACTAAACAAATTTTTCCCATTTTAGTACACTTTTCATTATAGACTTAGAAAAATATTTGTTTAAAAATGGAGTTAAACCATCTCACGAAAGTTTCAACTGTTGCTCACATTGTAATAAATAATTAATTAATTGATTGATAATTAATATGACAATTCTTTTTAACAAGTCAATTTATCAAATTCAACGAAATTTCATCCTGAGAAATTTTCTAAGTAGTAGAAATTTGAACTGATCCGACTTGATCCGATTCTTTTGATGAAATTTGACAACATTGATCTAATCAAATCTGATGATAAAATCATAAAATCTCTCACGCAAGTAATTCATAGTGTCTATTAATATTTTTTTTTAAAGGTTGTTACAATTGTTTTTTAACTTTGTATTTATTTTTATTATTATTACATCTTATTCATAACATTAAACTATTATTCATCATTTACCTATTGAGATCGGCAAATCTGTATAGTGGACTTGACTTGTGGTATCTGACAATACTGAGCACAACAGAACAATTCATTCTTTACTACTCTTTATCAGTTGTCCGCAGTTTAAAATAGATATTTTTTGCACACGTTTCAATTGAATAATGTGTCACAAAAACTGTCACAAAAACTTTACTTAAATTTAAGAAAAAACGATAGACAATCAAACGCAATTATCAATTCATAAAATTGAATTTCAAAACAATAAAAACATTACACAAGCTTTAAAAGGTTTTAAATATTTGTAATATAAAGTCAATTACTTAAAAATATATTAAAACAAATAATTTTATCAAATGATACTGTTTTTATGAAGGCAAACTTTAATGTTCATTTATAATTCTTGTAACCTTATTTATTACATAAGATATTTATTATATTGTTTATTTACTATAAACAATAGATGAATAATATTTTACATTTGATACATTTGCTTAAATTTTCTTTTCTGCTTTAAATGTATAGAATACATTGTTTGTGTATTTTATTATTTTGTATATTTTAATTAAAGAATATTTATAATTCATAATAATATTACATTTGCAAA
>JABFOW010000964.1:0-10041 GCA_022817725.1 Archaeoteleia sp. ZL-2020
GATGCTGCACAGATGTCCAATGTCATCAATAACTTTTCCGAAGATGTCAGTGGTATGACAAAAGAGCAGTCAACAGTTTTAAGCATAATTCAGTCAGAAGATAACGGCGAAATAGGAGTTGATAGGAGTATCATTAAATCAAAAGTCCCATCTCACATGTCGAACAAAGTTGATGATATTATTGAATTCCTCTCTTGTGAAGGACACATTTATACTGCGAGCACAGATGATCATTTCAAAGCAACTTAGTTATATTTTTCATGTTTAACATGTATTATTTATAATTTCCCTTGCTACTAAGTTATAATTTCATTCTGTAGTCATAAGTATAAGTACTCATAAGTACTCATATATATTTTTATAATATTAATTTGCACAGATTAAAAATGCAATGTAAATATTTTTGAAGATTTTAGAAAATAAATTGAAGTTCTTTAAAAAATATGTATCATTTATTATCATATAACAATGTTTTAACAATCAATATATTATATTTAAATTAAAACTCTGTAAACTTAACTGTAATTAATACTTTATATAACAATGAATAGGTAGGTGAATGTAGCATTTCTTGTAGTTTCACTAAATTTTAATTCATAAAGATGCTTTGTTTGTCATGATGGTATGTAATACTTCACTGTACCATTCACGATTTGTAGTATTTGTTATTTTAGGTACAAATACTGTTGTATTTTCCCATACTTCATTAGATGCATCTTTACTCTTATTGTAATAAAATTGAAATTCTTCATAGAGATACTGTGTGCCTTCTTCCAATTTCAATTTTAACTTTTGTGCTTGATACTGAACAGACGCTTGTTTTAAGGCTTCTTTCAGTGCCAACTGTAAATAAGAGTAAAACTCCCATTTAACTTTTTTGAATTATGTGTTTATAAATAAGCAACTAATCAGCAAAGTACTTTTCTATTATAACTTATAAATTATTCAAGAATTTAGGATTTTGCAATTTTTATGTATGTGCAGGTAAAGGATTTGTAATAAGTTCATAATTTAAATCCATGAAAAAATGAGGTATTTTGATTACTTATTTTTAAGAATTTATTTTTGACCTGTAGGGACTAAATACAACAATCACATGTTAGATTTGTTCTCTTTATTTTTTCATATTTTCCTTTTCGACATTTCGGCATCACAAAATAAAATACGAATTTGTCGTGAATTTGGCCTAAAACATCGGTAATGCGTAGAAAATTTACTGATAAGTTTCTGCACCAGAAGCGTAGATATGTCCGTTTTTAGGTAGATCAATATATTTCCCATATATTAAGCGTATAAGATTTTTTTACAGTAAGTAAAGTGACAAAGTTCTAGGCTCGGCAAATGAGGCATTGTTTTAATTTTATGAAATTACGAAACGTGGCGTAAAAACGCGTAGAATGGCGTAGAAACACGTAATTTAATTTCTACGAAATTTACCGCATTATTACAGAAATGTCAAAATTTTGAGTGAAATTTATAGTTATGCGTGATTTTTTCTGTACTTTTTCACAGTTTTTTTTAATTTTTCGTAGTAATTGTTTCCGCCATAGATCTTACGTTTTTCCATGCGTTTTCACGTTTTTTAACGCTAAAAGTGTGGCTAAGCGTTACTATTCGTGGATACTCATTCGTAACGTGGCGTTTTCTGGCGCAGAAACGTATCAATAATTTGCTACGCGTTACGGATGTTGTGGGCCAAATTAACGACACATTCGTATTTTATTATCGTAGATATTCGTAATTATGTGTAATGAAATGTTACCCATTTTCGTTACAATGCATACTTATGCATACTTATGTTAGCTATTTCTGTTTTCAATTATTTCCGCTAGGGTACCTACCATAAAAAATGTTATAATTCGACTTGTACACACGTCTGCTATTATGGCGCTTCCATGCAACATGACAGGACGACGAAAACATATAATATCGTTTTCTTTTAAAAAAATAAACATGATACTTAAGCTTAGCACATTTTACCTGGCAACCTCGTAGTTTTGTCATTGCACAAGTGTCCATGGCACAAATGTCTTGATCAGAGTATTTCGTCGATTGCTTTATGCAATATTTTCCATAATTCCGGCTACCAGATTTCCGGCAGATCTTTGATACAAGATCATAATGTCCGTTGCGAAAATTCTCGTGCAAAAATTCATGGACATTTACATTATAAGTATTGCATATAGTATTACGACTGTGAGGTGTCACTTTTCGAAATCCGTACAAGTTAAGCTGCCTAATAAAGCTCGTAATATTAGTTGTTTTGAAGATGCAGTTTTCTGGGATTAGATACTCTTCGTGGAATTTCTTATAATCCAGCAAAATTGTGCTACCGCTCTCGCCCCACCAAATCGCTCCACTTTTGCAATTTTGTATGATCCACCATAATTTCTGCGGAAAACGCATAGTGATCGTAACATTATTCACTTCATCCATTTCGAACATCAACCGCGGTTATTTTTTTACCAAAACGTCAAATAAAATGTTCTCTTCAAGTTTCGAAACAAAATACGATCGTTTGCCAACAATTGTTCACAATTCGCTGTAGAAGATGCAGTTACGTTACATCGCCATCTACATTCGTATAATAAAAAAAATAATAAAAATATTACATTCAAAATTATTTTTATTTATATACAGACGATAGAAACAAGGTATTTACAAAATAATGTGTTTTTTGTACATGTTATGTACAACATTTATATTACAAATACGAAATCTAAAAACGCAAATAATATTGATTTAATTTCTGTTCTAGTTATACCTATTGTTTAAAATCCGAAATAAATAGAATTCAATAATCGAATTTGTATTGCAACTTATATCTCGCAGTATGTTGTTTAAATAATTTAAATATTCAATACCATTGAATTAAAATTTCATCAATGTGTGGCGTAACTCATTTCGAATATTATGATTACTTTGTGGAAATGTGAAAAGACTATATTTACAAGTGTCTTGTTCATTTTTAACGCCTTAAAATAAGTACAAAAGTAAAAAATCAAAGATATACAATACAAATTCTACAGCACTTTTACCATTCAGTACATTGCATTAACATACGTTTGTAATACTATATTGTAGACAGTTGAGTTTCCATACTCCATTCCAATTAACGTCTTAGTCTATACATACTCTTCGTAACTTTACTTTGTACAACCGTTAGAGCCGTCACTCATATTAAGCATTAGAATATTGTACCATTTCTTTGTTATGCTAATATTATGCATATCTTTAACACGACAAATGTAAATTAGATGTGAATAACTTCTACGATTCAATGATCTGCATTTTGATGTTCTGAATTATGATTTAATAATTTACACATTATTCTAACAACACGTTTTTCGATCTTTCTTCGATATATTACACAGTTGTTTTAGAATAATAAGTCTTTGAGTTTATATTATATCTAAAAAGAGAAACGTTCTCAGTCGGATAATGATGGAAGTGGTTGCAAATATTCACAAGGGACTGTCGGGGCTGGCAACAAATAACCATCAGGATCTAGAATGTCTGGTGTGCGGATGGTTACGGGTCCTTGAGGAGGTCGTGGTAATGATCCTATTTGACTGCTCTTCTCTTGGGCCTTCTCCATCCTCTCCAGAATATTACAAAACCTTAAGCGATCTCTAGGTTCGGTTTTCCAACAATCGCGCATTATTTGGCAAACGTACAACGGACAATCTTCCGGAGGGATTAGCATGATGCCTTGTAATATCAACTTCACCACCTAAAATGTTTATTTATTATTTAGTTTATTTGTATTTCTTCGAGATAATGAAACATTTAAATATTTATGAGCGACATGATGTTTTATAGTTTTACAAGTGATGCAAAATTAGAGATACGGATATTATATTTATTAAGCTTATCATGTTTATTACTTCTTCGTTATTATGACCATAATAAGGTTGTTTTCCAAAGGAATAAACCTCCCACAAAACGACTCCAAAGCTCCAAACATCACTCTCCAAAGTGAAGCGACCGTACATTACACTTTCAGGAGACATCCAGCGGACTGGTAATAACCTGGAACCACCAATCTGAAAAAGTGATTATATAGATTCAGGAATGTTTCACTAGTATGAAGTACTATATATTTATAAATCCATTATATTGAAACGTACTTTATAATAATCACAAGTATAAACATCTCTCGACATTCCAAAGTCTGCAATTTTTACTACGAGTCCCGAACCCACCAAACAATTGCGACAAGCAAGATCTCTGTGAACAAACCTCTGCGTCGATAGATAAGTCATGCCAGATGCTATTTGCGTCGTTATCCAATGAAGTGAATCCTGCATTGGCAAAAAGCAAAATATAGTAATTAACTGTAATTCATTAAGAAATTATTGATGTTGCAATTGAATTAATTTATTGTTAATTAGTGTCGAGAACTATTATATGTCAAACTATTACTGAATAAATCATACCATTATTTAGTATAGATTAGAGATATTAAGTATTGTTTGAATTGTGGATTAATTAATTTTCATTGAACCTTATTTAACGGTTGTAATCCAGGAATAGGGCTGCGTAGCTGCGGCGAATTAGTTCTCAATACTTCAGCTAGATCCCCGTACGGCATGTATTCGAATACCATCCATGGATTATTGCTATTATCTCGAAGCACGATTCCGATAAGAGATAGAATATTTTGATGCTTGAACGATGACATGATTTCGACTTCTCTTATGAAGTCTTCTTCGGCTTCGCGAGTCGCAGACTCCTTCAGAACTTTAACGGCAACTATTTCTGTTTCGCCATTATGCCGCAATTCACCTATGCAGTAAAGTGGGACACGTTTAGAATGAGTTTATAATGGGTGTAATTAAAATTAATTTAAGAAATTATGTCATACCTTTGTAAACTTTTCCAAAGCAACCCTCGCCAACGTCTTGTAAAAAGATCAAAGAATCGCGTGGCAAGATAGGCACTTCGGAGGGGGGCGAGGCACAAGTAAAATATTGAGGATTTGGCGTATACTTGTTCGCCAATAGCAAACCATTCTTCAAGTTCATCGGGGAAGCCTATACATTATTTATACGAAAATTACATTAATTATGCAAATATTACTTGAGTATAAATTAATTTAGTTTGTAATTGGTATATTAATTATTTAATTACATTCAATAAGTTCCTTTTGGATTTTGCATTGAAACGGCGACATCTGCAGCGATATAACGTTCCTATAAGAATGGCGACTACTAAAAGGCAACTTACTATTATGCCAACTATTTCAGGTACATTTTCGGCTGCTTCTTTAACCTGTATAACAAAATTTTTCATTTTAAAAAGAATAAAACGTTAAAGATACATATTTAAAAAAAAATGCCTGACCTGTTCAGCTTCTGGAAGGATTGTCGTTGTACTATTCGTGTTATTTCCACTCGGTGGTATTATGTTACGTATAGGTTTGGGTGTTAAAGGAACTGAAATTTGAATTTATGTATTAAATTAATAAGATTCAAGTCCTTAAGTATATTTTTTAAATTATTTAACTAATTACTGTAGGAGTATCGTAATGTGTTTTAATTTTTGTCAATATGATCTTATGGCACCAATTTCCTAATACGTATAGCAATTTTTAAAATGATATTTTTCTCACTATACTATTTTACAAATAACTATGTTCGTAGTATACGTTTTGCAAATAATATTCCATTTTTTTAAGTTTAATACTAAACAATATCTGAAATGTTTTCAGTACTAACTAAAAACATTAAAATGTTTGTTTATTTAGAAATATGGATAATTAATAACTCGTCCTATGTAATATTATTTTAATTTTTAATTTTATTACTTTCACTATTGTTTGTGACTCAATCTACATCGATTGAATACAGCAACTAGGGTATTTTTCTTAATATACTTCCGCAAAAATGCGATTCGTTCCATCTATTTCTAAATTTACATAACACGTTACGAAACTCACTAATATCAAGTAGTGTCTCGTCAAGCCTCAGACTGCTTTTTGACAGTTCCTAAACTCGGCGTATGAAACGTATAATGTAGTCTATTTTTACAAGATGAAACACTACATTTATTTTTTCGTTCAAATTTTCTTTGACGGGATTTTAATTTACTCTCCAACTCACCAATGACACGATTTGGGCATTTCAGATCCGCTGTCGGGGCGGATGAGTCATGGGGACAGACGCATTTGGAAGTCGTATTTTCGAATGTCCGACATGCCGCTTCGGGTCCGCATATATGCGGTCGATTGACGCAATCTGTAATTTGCGTACTGTCCAATCTGCCCAACAATTCCGGGGGATGCGACGTTTTCGAAGTTGCCAACTCTACAAAATACACACAAATTTAAAAAACAGTTCAGACATTTAAAAAAATATAATATGATTTATGTACTTTATTGTTTATTTTGGATTTGTATTGACTTATTTTTTAATTCTTATTTTTCTGTGTAGAAAAAGTTAATTCATTTTGAAACCGCAAACTATTTAAATCATTTAATATGACAAATATATTTTCAATCAAAAATTCGCTAGATAAGTCTCTTCGCAAATTCAGAATGAATCGGTATGTAATAAACGATATATTGTGATCTAAAAGTAATTAAAAGCCGGCCCTTGAAGTAAATAAGCAAATTGCTTTTGATAAGTGGTCGCTTCGCAATAATGCGTGACCAGTCCGGAGTACTATGAGGAACTTTGCTCGCATTTATCAGCGACCTCACGTAACTAATAGCCATTCAGATACACGAGTAGAGCCATCCAGCGACTCAACTGATTCTTGTCATACGTGCCGTCAATATCTAAGAAACAGAGGTCTAGAGAGCACGATACTCTTCATCTAAAGTCGCATGATTAGGAATCTCGATGCAATTTTCATGCAACAGTGCAGCATTACAACTGATTTGGTTTTAGAAATTACATCTTTTCAACCGAGTATAGTTTCTGTCGGTTATTATAGTATCGTTTATACATCGCTTCTGCGCCATTTAATAATATAACTTTAAACTAATATATATACAAATATGTAAATATAAATCATATATGGATCATACATTGACCACATATAATATATAAACTATATTTTTATTATATATAACACATATATAGATCATATATGTCAGATATTAAGCGTATATGAACCATATATGATCCATATAATAAATTCTAAATACATGAACGATAATTCACTATGTTAAAGTAATAAATTTCGAGAAGATTGATTACTGTAAATGGTCTATTTATCATTATGCTTGATTGGCATTCTTTTTGAGAGATGTGATTGATTCAAATTCTTGGATGTACACACAGTATTTTTAAACGTCGCTCATACGTAGAGCACACACAAGTGTTGCGCGATTTAAATAGTTTGGGCGGGCCGGTGTGCGTTATCACGACGATTCCATTTGCTCTCTTTGATGTGATTACTCCACCTCCGTGCTATTAACGTTTCTCCTACCATCAATTCTTACGTATACGAACCATCCCACTACAGATTTAAGCCTTTATCTATCTCTTTGAGATTAAGGAAGATGTGTACATTTGTAATTGATTTGGTATTTAAAACCGTATAAATTATACGAAGATTTTAAAAATAGTCTTACATTTAAATACAATTTATAAAGATATCTACGAATAAATTCAAAACATTTTTTCTTTTTCTTTATATTTTCATTCAAAATCCAGATAAGGACAAATTTCTCCAATTTTAGTCAAAATTTTACGGAAATTTTATATATTTCTTAGTTGATCCGAAAATCGTTAAATATGTAAACGCTGATACTAGAGCAATTTCGTTCAAATCTCTGAATTTCTCTGAAATTTACAAAATCTTACAATGTTAAAATCATACTTTTTCCGAGTAATCTCATAATGTTGTTAGATATTTAAGAAATTTTTTCATACAAATTTGGATAGTATTCTAAAAACAAATCTAAAACCATTTCGAGATTGTTCGAGAACACTTCGAGAAAACTCTGATTATATCATTTTGAGATTTTACGTATTCCGGAGACAGTAAGAGATTTATGAAGAAATGAATAACATTTCAAGAATAACTGAACAATATTTGTGAGTTTGTCGAAAAACGGTAATTTTCGGAGAAATTGCAAGAAAGATGTCCACCAGACATAATGCAGGAACGACATTTGAATATGGAAGTAGTCTACGTAGCATAGCAGTAAGATCCTGGAACGGATATATTATTGATGTTAAGATATTGATACGATATTAAAAGATATATATACATAAAATATTTTGTGTTCTCATACTTATATTTGTACACAAATAACTAAATCGAATATCACAAAATTGACATCGATTACTATTTATGCCCTCACGTACACAGATAAAATTCTATGTAAAGTTTACTATATTACTTAGTAAGATGTCTTCCATAAAGGACGTTCTCACTAAAGGGCGGAAGGGGAAGGGGGGACTTGTGACCATACGGGACAAGAAAAGTGGAGTGTTCAAAATTTTGTAACCGTCCCCTTTATCGAACATGGTATATTTAAGCGTTGCATAAAAAAATATCATTTTGACATTGATAATAAAACTGTTGTTGCAAAGTATATGAATAATGTTTCTTTTCATGTTTATAAATGCATTTTAAATACATTTTACTCAATAAATGTATTTTTACATATGATGTTTATACAATAAATTAATAATTTTTTTAGTTATAAAGATTTCATGAAATATTCGAAATACAGCAATTATTTAATGCGTAGACAATATTACTATATTAAATATCTGATTTTTCAACATATTTTTCTCACAAGACGTATGAAACTATATCAAGCAGTATACAAGGAAACTTTCCATCGTAATAATCAGTGAGAATTGCGATTAACTAATTCTCTATAAATTATGACCGTTTGTTAATTCTGATGTTTATCATGTACTCAGAAAACAGGCTTGTTGATTCAACACAATTATTTTGGTGTTTAACGGTTGGCAAAACGATTTGTTGAATCAACAAAATTGTTTTTCTGAGTGTGTTAGATGTCGTTTCTAATACGTAGTAAAATAGTGTGAAAACGAATAACTGCGTGTGTGAGTCTTCGTTTGTAATCGTGATAATATCAAAATAACGTATGTATCCATCTATAAATAATTACAAATGAGTAACATTTCATTCCAGATTAAGAGAATTCAACTGGGACTGAAGATGGCTTCAGAATATCAAAACATGTTACATAAAATAATTTTGTTTCAATATGTTTTTTTAAAATATAGTAAAGTTATTTATGTCTCACTGTTATAATTACTATATAAATCTCATAATAGATGCAACATGTATTGTGTTCTTTTCAACATGCTATTAAATATATATAATGTAAGGAAAAATTAAATTCAGAAGACAGTCAGTGGCGTAACTACCACGCGGGCAACCCGGGCAATGGCCGGGGGTCCCGGCTAATTGGGGGCCCCGAATGAAAACTCGAAATGTAACATTTATATATTTAACCATTTTTATAAAAATGTCTGGTATCATTAATAATTATAAATTAGGTCTATGCAGGTAATAGAAATGTGACATAAACAACTAATCAATTAAGTAAACAAATTTCTAAATATAGATTGTAATCTTGCAACTAAATACAAAGTTGACGTTATGGTTGGAGATAAATACAAATACATAAGTGAAATATAGACGTTTAGACACCTATAGTTTTGTGCCCTCTTCAGTATTAATCAAATATAAAAATTTAACGTAGAGTATAAGAAAATTTAGTCCATTAAATAAAATTTGATTATAAATCAAAAAGAAAGTTGTAGATTACAATCTATATTAAAAAATGTGTTTATTTAATTTATTATTTGTTTATGTCACATTTCCTGCATATTGCCTGCATAGACCTAAGTTATAATTTGAATCATTTTGTTATGAATATATATATACAATTATTACATTCATATTTTGGAAATTTTTAAATACATTTTTGGAAATATATTTTTAAATACGACCAAGTACATATATAGTAATATTTATTAAATATGTTACATCTAAACTTATATTTAATAATATTTATTATGTACGTAATAAATATTACGGTAT